>WHPZ01584987.1:0-10510 GCA_016617965.1 Macrosiphum rosae
AGTGTTATACAATAATAAGTATTAAGAAATGACAATACATGTCTATATATTACGAACACTGAACCCTTCGTACGTATATTATGTATTTTAAGTTGGCTCATAGTTGGCATTAATAAATCGAAACCAATCTACTTGTACAGTAAATGAGACACTTCAGTGATAATACGAAAAGCTAATAATTGATATCGATTGCCTAAATTTGAGTTATCAGTGTAATAAGTACTTACTGCTTAGTCTGCAATACAACGAATGGCATTATGATAATGTTATTTATTGTTTTTAAATAGCACACTAATTAAAATCTGATGTTTAGACTATCACTGTACAATATATGTAAGTACTATAAAATGTTAATTATAATATCTAAATAGTCGAAATTACTTTTAATAAAGTTATCACTTTGAATGTTTAACAAAAGTTTACTCATACATTTGTACATCATTCTGATTAAAAATAGTTGAAAATTATTTGTGTTGTTGAAACTAAATAATAATTTCAAATTCATAAAAAGTAGGTATAATAAAACATTATTATACACTTTTGAGTTGTAAATATCATACTTTATCATTATACAAAGTACAACTATTTTCATTCCATTTTATAAATAATGTGACGGATAACGATAAATAGTTAAAACGAAACACAATAAAACGTTGAGAATTTCGGTACCACGACCCTATATATTAACTTAAGTTGAAGTTTTTGTAGTCTAGAATTTTTTTTTCTTATAAGAACACTATATTCTCTGCTCTATGTACGCAAATTTAATTAAAATACAAAATAGTTTTGATGATTATTAAAAAAAAAAAAGAAGAAGGTGGGTGAGTGGGTATTATGGGAGCTGTCATGTAGGTCACTGTAAGAAATAAGTTAAATCGAAGACGGTCTGTCAGCTTATATTACTAAGTAGGTATATTTCATGATATTATTGCTATTAAAGTAGTTTATTTCACGATTAGTAATAGAGTAGGTTGAATTAATTTTTGACGAAAACATTTTATTTGATAAAGTACAAAAGTTTCAAGTACCCCAAAATAATCATTTTTAAATTACTTTAAAATAACTAAAATCATTGTGCTCCGTTTAAATGTCTAATTCTGTCCAAAGTTGAATTTAAAATATCTATTTAAAAAGCTGTTTATATGTATAATTTTTAGATTTTTCGGTTGCAGTATGAAATGCTTATGAGAAATTTTATTTTAGATTTTTAATTCTTAAACGAATTATTTTATTTTACATACCAGTCAATTCAATAAAAAAGCAGAGTTTTGTAAGTAGTTATTTTTATTTTGTATATAACAATATAAGTCAAAACAATTTTTTTTTTATTATTAATTATTTAAGGCTTAGACAACTGAGGTCATTAGCCTGTTACAGTTCGGTGGGTTTTGGACACGTGTGTGGATGTGTGACAAGGATTTGTCACTCAAAACCTGGGTGGTGATCCATCCAGGAACTATAGTGGCTACGGCCAGTGCTTACTCTCAGATCACGTTTCGTGACTGATAAAAATATGTTTTATTTGAAATACTAATATTAACAAATTTTAAGTATCTAAGGTTATTAAAATGTTTGAGTTACACCCAAAAACCAAATCGATTTTGTGGAAAACTGATTTTAGGTAAAAGTTCCGGTTTTCCATTAATTTTTTTTCGTTTTTCCTGCGCTTTTAAAACTACTGGGATTATAGTCATTATTATTGGGATCAAATATGGAATAATATTTTAAAAAATAATAAATTTATAATAATGTATAGTTTTAATTGTAAAAAAATTGCAGTTATAACTTATAGTGGACATATCATTTTTACGAACCCATATATTTCTAAAACTTTCTGAATATTCTAGAAACAGTGTTAATCTTGTTTCATTCTATAATTGTCAATCACGGCGATTTTGCAAGACAATTATCCAAAAATATCGGGTTGAATTACACACGCATATAATTCACAATATATTTCAAAACATTCTGCTAAGAGAATTTTTTGCTGTTTTCAAATCAGCTAGTTAGTTGGTGGGAAATATGCACAAATGATTATATTTTTCTTATCATTCTTATCATTTTTTCCAAATAAAATGTAATAATCACCAAGAGTGTGTATTATAATTAAAAATATTATATTCTACTCTTAGGATTTTGCATTTCAAAATATTAAAAATGGAAAATAAAATAACGATTATTTATCTATAACCGTTTCTGACCATTCTTGTGGACTAATAACGATTGCCAACATTGTTCTTGATGTATTTACTGTGAACTAATGTAGAATGTGTGTATAGTATAATTTAATTTATATTGCGAAACAAAATGCAATTACCTATTATAGTCGTTTAAATAAAGTTTGATAATACTTTAATAGTTTAATGCAGAAATGGATTATTAGTATAATGTTTAACAAACAGTTTCATCTGAAATATATACTCTGTATGGAGTGCATCGGTGCCTACTAGGTATTTATTTTAAAATAATTGTATTAAATGGTCTTATTCAAATCATCCATTAATTTGTTAACAATGAGTTGCGCTGCTGGGGTGAACTCGGCAGCGCAAAATTGGAAATTGTCCCCCCCCCCGGTGAAAATAATGTCCAACAAATTTTGTAGGTTGTCCAACAATGTCCAACAATCCACCAACAAATTTGCTGGATTGATTGGATCGATGTCTGCTAATGTTGCACTGCCATGTTCACAGGGGTTTTAAATGTTTGTATTATGGCGTGTCAAGAGTGAAAATAAATATTTTGGTGTATAATAATACATAATTTTATATTGTATAATACCTATACCTATATATTAATATAACTGCGATAATGCTACACAGTTTCATAAATAATTGTATAATAAGTAATAACCAAAGCTAATAAATTATTTAATACTATATTTTCTGTATTTCCGAATATTTCCAATTAGCAACAGCTCACCACATTTTCAGGATTATTTATTTTTTTAATTAAATACATATAAAATTAAATATTTAAAAATCAATAGTTAAAAGATAAGTTTATATCTATAGATTTATATTTTTTTTAAGCAAAGTTTTATTTAATATCCACTAATTACTCTGGATTCCGTGTAAGTAATGGATACCCTAATTTAGTTTTTTTTAAGCAATTTAACACTTCAGAGATTCATTACTTATTCTGTTGTAATGAATATGTCATTACAACAATTTAAGAATTAAAATGTAAGCTACCACGAAGCATTCAATTTGAATTAAAAATAATGAATACAAACGATAGCGAATATATTTAGAAGAAAGTTCCATTAATTAATTTTATAAGACACATAATGTTTTATGAAATGTAGTGTAGTGTAATTAAGTACCTTTTATGTTTCTAAATTATTTTTATCAAACTGAGGCGGCTGATGTCAAAACATCATATTGTACATTCTCATACAATTAAAAGTATAATTCAATAAATGTGCATTATGGTAGTAGGTACAACTTGTAATTAAATAAGAACGCATTGAAAATTATAATGATTAATCGTTAGAAATATCAAATAATAATATGTAGGTACCTACCTAGATATATTGTATAGGTGGTAGGTACCTAAAATAATTACGTCTGAAATACAAATTAATCACCCCGAGCAAAGTTCTATTAAAGGTCAATCAACCTTCAGTCAATAATTAATATAATTTCGTATGGTACCTACCTATTCTACAAGTTGATGGTGTCTTATTGGTTGGGACATGTTTAGATCGCTTTCAGTTTTGAGTTTTCCGTCGATAACGATCGAATAACATATTGTTATATAGGTAATACAAATTTTAGATGTTCGGTGACCAGGGTATATTTTATCATATTGATGGTATATAACGCATGATATATTATATATCTAATTCTTATATTTTAAACTTTGAAAGAACTTTGGGATGTAATAAATATATTTTTCTTGTGCATTCATTAAACGAATCCAAAAACAATAATTCAACATTTTTACTGCGATTCGTGCACTTAAAAAGTGGTTTCTTTTGAAAATTTCAGACGATCCTCGCAGTAATGTCGCCAAAAAGTTTGCATTGTCCTAAAGTATATATATATATATAAAAAAAAAACACTAACATTCTTTGAAAATAACTTCACTGAAATGGCGATACGTATCATGAAGGATATTATATTATATGTTATGATACGAGACCGGAACAGCGTGCGCGAATGACCTTTTACATTGATGATAAATATTAAATCACTGGCCACACAATTGGTTAAGTACATATTGCGTTACTCTATGGCAATAATAAATAATAATATAATAGAGCAATTCGCCGGCCGGCGACCATAACTCGTAAAAATCTAAAAAAAAAATTCCAATTATTATACGGCCGAGATAAATGAGCGAATCTCAAATATAGGTACATATTATAATATATAGTAGGTACCTACTTACCTATTTAATATTAAACAATTTAATCGAGGCTATGAGAGTTGAAACGTATTTTTTAGAAAACAAATGGACTCCCCTAGACCATTTTTAGTGTTCCGTACGACCGTACGGTAAAACGGGACCCCATTACTAAGGCTCCGCTGTCCGTCCGTCTGTCACCAGGCTGTATCTCATGAACCATGAAAGTTAGAAAGTTGAATTTTTCACAGATTATGTATTTCTGTGGCCGCTATAACAGCAAACACTAAAAATCCTAAAATATATAATATATTAAGCAGTGTTGGCAACATGTTTATAGTTGATGGTACGGAACCCTTCGTACGCGAGTCCTGGCCGGTTTTTTAATATACGATGTTAGTGCGGGGACGCTACCTTGGGGATTAATCTTAAGAATATCTGCCCCCCCCCCGCTGAAAATGTCTGTATACGCTACTGCTTCGGACAGTCTGTCTTGCGTCGTTTTACTACTATTATAGGCAGGTACTATAATTTATATAATATGCTCATATAGGTAACTATATTATGCTCCTTAAATACGTCGTATAAATTAAACATAATAATGTATGAGTAACTATTTATAATTAGGTAATACTCATAAGGCATTTAGGATTCATATATTTTTATCAATACATAAAATATATCTAATATAATAAATAGGAAGTTTGTCTTATAAAAACTTTACTAAAAAAACTAACATAAAAACACTAGGTACTCGTAGACTAAATTCCTGTTGTATTGAATTTATTTAGTATTAATTTAAGATCAGTACGATTATAAAATATTTTATTTCCCTGGGATGAATCAATATGTCCTAGGGATACATTTTTAACGCCTGGTTTCATTTCATATTTTTTAAATTGATTTTTAGACTGAAAAAAATCAGTTATTAAACGATTAGTTAGCTATGCTTTATATAATTATTTTTAAATTCTCAAGTTTCTTATATATATATATTAGTAATATAATTTTGGATATTTGATATAAGCAGCTCAGTGTTTATTGACAATAAACATTAAAATATACAGTGTTTTTATTAAATAATGGTGTAAAATTAAGTACTTACCTACAAACAAAAATATATTAATTTTTTTACATAGTACAATATAAAATATACCTATTAGACAAAATTAATTAGTTAGATTTTTAATGATATGAGTATAAGTGTTTTCATGGCTATTACTTAGTTCTTTTCATCCCCAACTTATATTTAAGTCTTTATAATCCCATTTCCTACCTATATTGTATTTTAATAATTTTGTTTTTATGCTGGTTTAATTTGCTATACCATTAGGCATATTTGCATAAATCACAAATACCGTAAAAAGTGAGTATAATTGGCCATAAATGATAGGCTCAATGTGGGGGGTGCTTAGCACACCCAAATTGTTGATAACACCATCGAATTTGTTATTGACTATACTATTATGCCACAGGTAGGTATTTGGATACATTTATTTCTAAGACCTTATCATTTTCATAATAATAATACATAGGTACCTATCAGAATAGTATAGATTAAAGTGTATTATGTTATAGGTAATTATTTATATTAAGATAATATAAGCGTCCCTCTGATTACTTTAGTCGACATAAATCTAGCACCCCCATACATTTAACTCAAATTGCGACTATTATGAATGAAATATTTATTTGTCTCTTTCTCTTATATCATTATTCATTACTATGTTGGTTTTATTTGGAGACTTTTATAAGAAAAATAATACTTAAAAAGTATGTAAAATAATTATATGATAACTTGTTTAATAACTTTAATAATGTTTAGTTGAGTTTTGTATAAGAATCAAAATAAAATATTTTAACTAAATAGGTCAATAGTTTTGTTATAAGCATTGGCGCAACTAGGGGGGTGCACAGGGAACTTGTTCACACTTCACACCCAAGTTTAAAATATGCACCCCCAAAAAATAAAAGACTATCTATTATAATTTGATTATTTTGAAGTAAAAATTATCAATAAATACAAAAATGTTGTACAACAAAATATACTGTATATAAAGTGTAATATAATAAGTAGGTAATTCGCTATTATGTGCCCACATTCCCAGCTACAACAGTATGAGATAATATTATGAAATAATCTTTAGCTTATTTAATGTTGTATAGAACAGGTCACAGATACGTCATTATTACTTATTTGCGAAACAATAATCATAATAATATTATGTTATAAATCGAAAAAATAACTTTAAATACAGGATAACAATATTTCTCTTTATTTTTGCCAGGATTAAATACTGCCTATGAATGTGAGCGAGTCTGCATTGTTTCCTTGTTTATTGTTTGTCATTGCTCATAACTTATAAAACAATTAAACAGGTAAATTGTGTTGTTCAAAAAAATGCTATGGAGTTTTTTTCTTGAAAATTAAATATTTCAATGTTTATTCAATAATTAATAATATTAAACAAATAATAAGATGATGCCGCCCCGTCACCCGCCCACCTTGTCGTTTCCAGTCCATTATATCTTAGTCTGTGGTTGTGGGCTATGTATAGTGTTATCGACTGATAAACCAAATTAAAATATGTTTATTATCTATATCTGTGCATTGTGCCGTATTTTAAATAAATATAATTTACTTTAGACTTTGTGTACTTACACAAAAATATATTATCATTATCAAACCAATTTCCCCGGATAATATCTTAAATGAATTACTGTATATTAATATATATAACTAAATTATTATTTGTTATAAACAATCGGTCTTATTATCTATAATTGGTTTAAAATCATTATATTATAATAATACATTTTTATCCAGCTGTCTTCACATCGCAGAGGCTTATTAATAATTATTATAAATTATATAGTCCGGACTTAAAATATGCTCATTTAAATGGAAATATATTGTTCTGAGACATTTTTGAAATTAATTATTAAAATTTAATAATACTAAGTGCAAACCCAGATAGTTGTATACTCCATACATTTTTAGGAGTCTATATAAATCAAGATCTGATAATATACTTTAGTAGCACATATTATTATTATTATTACGAATTGTTGGTTAAAATAATTTCACAACATTACCTTATAACCACAATCACCATCTATAATAATATGGGTAAATGGGTAATATTATTATACTAATATCGGTTGTGTTAAAACGTATTTTTTGAAGTACTTGCATTATATTAATTCCGAAATTGCATTTTGGAAAAAAAAATAACTCTGTCCCTCCACTCAGAGAACCTTATATTACGTCAGTAAAAAATATATATATATATATATATTATATATACATAAAATATTGCCAAAGAAATACCGTTCGAACCATTGTTATCTTCTAAATCGGAAGATTTATATAAGCGCAGTGGAACAGATAAATAATCCAAACTGTATATATATTGTTAATATACGATGTAACAACATTCGTATTTATATCCCACGACAAAATAAAATTTTTTTTAACCGAAAAATAACGAAAAATTTTGATTTTTCATACAAAACGTTACTGTACCTACCAATAATATTGTAACGATCTTGTAAATATATTAACCATTTGTGATACGATTAATTTTTAAAGTGGACATTTTGACTTTTCAATGATGGTCATTAATTATTGTCAATCGTTCGCATATTGTAATTAATATTATTGAAGTGAAACTTCTTTACGAAGGGTGCAACGCCGACAAATTGGTAACGAAATAAATTTATGCTCACGATACAACATTTTTGGTGGTTGGTATTAAACCAATGTGAAATTTGTTATTTTAGTTAAATTAATTAATAGTTTCATTATTTTCATAATGGTCATTCTACTGAGCGCGTATTCCATCTGATTGCTAATTGCTATGGATATATTATTTTATATTATTATTCATGATAAAGTAAATTAATTTTGTCGTGTTATTACCTTTACCTATTAATATGTCAGTGAAGTTGGCCCCCCAACTTTGTCCAATCAATTTAAAACCTGTACAAATAGTTTGCAAATAATTTGCAAATCTATTTATTTTTTAATAATTAATACTAGGTACATATTATTGTCTATTTGTCTATTTAATAATTAGTGTGGATGGTTGAATAGTGAGACACAATGTCGTTTTAATATAATATGTATACTGTATAGTGCATAGGAACAATATATCTACAATCTACTATAAATTAATTCAATTTATATTTTATATACATCATAAAATATAAAATAATAATACATAATACTATATTTACTTACATAATATAATACGTATATCATAAAAAATAAAAGTAATATACATTATTTTTTGTATCAGAGACCTGAAATCCTATCAGTTCATGCAAGTCCTTGCTGCGAGATTGTTTATTTTCAGAAAAGCCAAGATATCACTATAAACTACTAAGGAAGTTTCACTTCATTCGATCGTGCTTGTACACACACACTTAGTTTTAGATTCTGAGTGAATCGATGAATGCACTGGTTTTACAATGATGTGTATTTTTTTAAATTATTAATCGATTGCTGTTTTGTTGATTTCCACTTACGGAAGTCCCATTATTAAATATAATACATTATTATTATTATTCAGATATTTCCAATACGTATTTTATCACGGTTATTATTACAGTTATAATGAAAATATTCATTTGATTTTAAATCATTTTATATTACGTAGGTACCTACTGCGCGTTATTCTTGTTTTATATATTTTGTATTTTTATGACGGTAACAATAAAATTTATATTTTTTATAAATATATTACGTGTATCGGCGATAAAAAAATAATTCCACGTCCAATTATACCGAAAACTAGACTCCTAATGATCAATAATTTTTCAAAACTTTTCACGGGTTTCTCGGAACACTTTTAGTACTTTTCCTCAAATAAGATTCAACGTAACAAAATAATTTGAACCCAGCTCCGTCTGAGAGCAGTATAGGTATACCGTATACCACGCACATTTAATTGATGTGCAGAATTATTCTCAATTCATATTTTACCTACTTATAACAATTGTTTATAATTTATTTCACTCGTGACTCTAAAAATGATTACTAAATTAATATATCTTAAATTATCTTGAGCCCGTGTATGCCAACATTGGGAAAACTTGTTGTATGCATACGAGGTACCCATATATTATACCGATTGTTTGTGCGTCATATTATATACAGGATAATTCCTTAAAGAATATAATGACTTACATTATGTCGAAGAAAAAAATGCTTTTTTCTGGAAACGTTTTCATTTTAAAGCAATTTTAAGTCATTACAAGACAATGATTTGAAAAACAAGATTGTTTATTAGTGTTACATATTGTAGTTTCTTAATCGGTAATAATATGTATACATTTTTTATTTTCGTTTCCCAAAATAGAACGATTTTCTTATATTATATTATCATATGATAGGTACTTTTAATATAAAAAAAATATTCTCAATTGCTAAACGAATAATGTGAATTTGTATTATTTATTTTGATTGTATTTCATAATATGTAATATGTTAATTATTTTCATTGAAGGATCATTAAAATCTTTCCAATAAGTTTATGTGACTCACTAAAAAATGGTTAAATTTTAAATTAGAATAACATAAACAATATAATACCTATATATTTTGCAAAAAAAAATATGAAAAAATTATTTAATAAGTTAAGACAAAAACGGAACAAACAAAATCATTAATTTTCTCATAAACATGTTGGAAAACTTCACCCAGGGTCACACACCCACCTGTCAACCTGTTAAAACAGTCTAGGTCTAGGTACATAAAATTAAAATTTCAAACTATTAGTTGGTATCTAATTATTAGTTATAAGTTTTAACTTGTATAAGTACTTATACTATTTAAAGTTTATATGCCTACTTCTAATAATTTCTCAACCATTTGTTTGAAAACTTTTAAAATTTGTATGTGTACTACACACTTGAAATTCTTATAAGTATATGTGCAATGGTCTACAATGTAGTAGTAGAATTTCAATACATGTAAGTCCTACGAATTGTTGTTGTTGTTGTTATTATTATTATTATTGGACCGCATTGAAGTTTTCTTGGCACAGATATTTTGAAACCATAGCCGCCAACTATGTGTTACTTAATAAACAATAATATTATAATATGATCGAGGCGTTACTCACAGATTAGTGCCAAATTACAAAATTAAATTTTAATA
>WHPZ01584991.1:0-18162 GCA_016617965.1 Macrosiphum rosae
AAAACAAATTATAATATTTTTAAAATTTTATCGTGTATAGAAAATGCAAATATAAACAACCAGTGAAAATGTTATGTATATATATTCGTTTGTTTTAGAGTTACACCAAAAACCAAAATCGATTTTGATTTTGTGCTAAAAATTCCCGTTTTTAATGAATTTTTATGTTGTTTTTCCCGGGGCTTATGAAAAATATTGAGAATTTTAAAATTTGACCTCCCGAATGCACCAACAATATTCACTTTCCAATCGAACAAGATACTGAAGTTGAAAATTGAAACATTATTTCGACTACTTATCGTGTGCACAGACACACAAAAAAAAAATCAATAAATAAAAAAAAAATCACACATCATTGTAAAATCAATACATCCATCGTTCCACTCAGGATCTAAAAGTATATATAATTTTTACAAAATGATTTATTTTCAACTATCCTATGATTGACAATATAATAATTTATGCATTTCCACAGAGGAATAACGATAAAGAACGTACGTTTAGGAACATGTCTTGCATAGACACATTGCACACTCCCATACGAACTGAACACAGTCAAACAGATAATAATAATATTCACAAACTCATAACGAGCAGTAATTATACATCCAATAACGAAGTAAGTACATATACTGCATAACTATATTACGACGACGATTGAAGAAAAAAAAATGACATAATGAAAAATAAAATGCCCAACAAACGACTATAGAAAATATGTGAAGTAAAATAATATTATATTAGCATAATACATAATATATCCCCAAGGTCGGTGTTCTGGTTTCAGTATCTCTGGCAAAACTGCTTCTCTGAAACCTACAAAGTGAAGATCATATTTATTTCATCGGCCCGTACATAATACAATTATTATTATTATTATAACGTAGATAATTACAGTCATAATATTTGCAGTTAATTCCCGATCACATGGCTACAATAAATAGCATTCATATATACTGCAGTAGTATATATATAATTTTTCATAATATAAAAGCTTTGCAGCGACGGTACACGACAAGCTTGTCGAGATTTCTACGTGTCACCAGCTATATAAAAATATATCTGTTTTTGAGAAATATCTGTAAGTACAAGTGTAAAACTGCAGTATACAGGAAGAGACCACTGTGTTCCCCTTTTTTCTGTTAGGTCTAACACGGAAAAATTAGAAACCGCATGGTGGCCCATCCTGTAAACAGAAAGTTGCCATAACGATTTACTTCATATATAATATAAATATATATATTGTATACACCAATAATATACTTATGTGCCACTCCAAGGGTCTCATTATTACATCTCCAACGCGTTGTACTTGTATTGATTTACAGATTCTGAACGCGTTGTGCCTGCTGGGATTGATGGTTTATTTTTTCTCCACAACATTTCGTATTTCAAAGACTTGCCGGCTAAAATATATATCCATAATACATCCGAGACGTAAACAATTTATTCTTTTTCTACCACTAGTCACGTATCTCGAAAAAAAAAATTCAAAGCATTTATAATAATTTTAAGAATGCGTGTTAAACGTGTTCCGATTCACGCGAAGAGGAATACCTCTATACATACTATTATTTTACACATAGATACCGCGGTAACGGTTACTGCAGAGGCCCCCGGTGATATGTGTCACTAGCAAAACATTTCTGATTGGTTAAATTAAATTAATTGTCATCCTTATTTAATTAAATACGATAGGTGTTATAGTTTATTTATTTTTCGTTCAAGGACGAGTAAAACTAATTACTGTAAAACGGCACAAATTACGTAGTTATAACTACAACTGTCTACAGCAGTCTGCACCGCTAGTGCAGCTGCAGAAGTTCTATAAAATATCTAACTGAAACACGAAATCGTCAAGATTTAAACGATTTTCATATAGATAGTACAACTATAATATGCCATGTACACAAACTTACTGCGATTGAGCTCTTTACACGACCCCTTTTTTTTTTAATTATTGCAACCAACAACGTTTAATTCCATACCATCTGCATTTAAAATAAAAAATTAATTTATGAATATTTTTGCTCGTATTTTATCTAATTGCCTATTGCAGTGTGCTTATGGCTATATATATGCATACATAATCCGACGTAATTGTCTGTACCTTCAGGCTTCAATTAAACAAACGCTTTGCTTGCGTATAAATTAAACGCCGTTGAGATTTTTCACATGAATCATCTGTAATTCTGCTGATTCGACGAAAGTTTTCTTTACACTCATATTATAATGTATATGTATATATATATATATAATATAATTGTGCTGACCAATTGTATTTAGGGAGATACTATATACACCGCTCCCCCCTCCCACGTAACAATGTGAAATTTTACGACGTTTTCTCGGAGCAGGAAAAAATTAATCATTATGTTATCTGGCTTTGTCGGTATGTGATATTACATTTATATTTAATATTTATATAATACAAATAGTATACAGTGCATTGGTTCTCACATACCATTCAAGTTATGTTATCCATATAACAAACACATAGGAATTAATTATTGGGTTTATTTAATAACAATTATTATAATCATAATATTGTCTCTGACGTGTAAAAAATATATATTTGTCTAATGTATTATTCTATTATAACGAGATTCTCATAGTGGGTATAGATAATAATATTATGACCTGTAAAATTAATATTTGTTTAATGTTGTTCCCATAATATTATCCGGTCGTTTAAATATATTATTATAATTTTATAGTTTATACAGTACGCGCACGGAAAACGAGTAGGTGATTCATTACTCAAATAGGTAGGTAGTCAAATGCCTAATTATATTAGTTATACGCACACGATTACACGAAACGTTGAAGAAATTTTATGTGATGAAATTATGTTTATGTTTATGTTTATGAGACGAATAGACATGAATAAGACTTATGAAAGTCGTTTAAAACCAATATATTACAACATATTATACAGAATGTACAGCAAATGATTGAGCGTCCGTATACCAAAATATTGGTAAATTGGTTACAATTATACACATCGGGCGATGTATACATTGGCCACAAAGGCGCAAATAGCTGGTACCTATGTACATATAAGGGTGCTTATAGTCCACCGAACTTGAAATAAACCAAATCAGCTTGTCGTACTTTTAACGGAAAAAATAATTTTTAATGTTTGATCTACTAAATGTTTGATATGACTAAATTAATAATAGAAACAATTGTAACTAAGAAAATAAAGAAATATGTGATCGCTGACCAGTAAAAATACTATAGTGCCTTAAACTGTATTAATCGTTATTAGATGATATTATTTACAATGTAAATGTATTGAGTAATGCATGGCATTATAATATAATATTTGACACATTTCAAGATTTATCTTTAAAAAAAAAAAATGATAATTTGGATTTAAAAAAAAAAAAACTATTTGTGAGTGGTTATATATATATATATATTATATCCAAATCGCTATTGTTTATTTAAAGTTGCTATCATAATATTAGATACCTATATCATCTTTCCGGCAAAAAAAGTTTTACTGCCATGCTCAGAATATAAACTTCACAAGATATTTATATTGAAAATAGTTTAATTAAATTTTCTGACAAAGTTATTAAAATATTTTTTTTTAATATATAGAAAAACTTTTTATACTGTAAATAATTAGATTAAATATTCACAAACAGACAAGAGAATATTATATCAGTAAATTGTTTTGTGAACTATCGGTTTCGGCTTGTGGCATCTTGAGGTTGAACAAATATTAATTCATATAGATACATATAAATAGGCATATCAAAACATAATATACTAAGTAAAATAAATTGAACACTAAAATTAATAATTTGATTATTATTATTATACATTAATAATCTGTCCCGAGTGACGGATTCATAATAAACGCTGAGCCGAACCTAATAGAGCTATTGATTTGAAATTTTGAGGGTAGATTAATGTTATGATTTTACCATGCACCAAAAAAATGTCGATTTTAATGTGTTAAAATTGGCAAAAAACAAAATTCCAAGTGTAAATTTTATGTCCTATCCATTATACGTAATGGTTGCTATTGGTCATAGGAGAAATAATTAGTAGAAATTAGTATTTACTTATTTTTGGTTGCATTGGTTATTCGGGCAGATTAGGTACGAGCTTGTGTCAAATCAAAATTTCGAACATTGTCTACCAAAGTGGATGATTTGCCCTTTGTCCGCGATCCGATGTAGTGAGATTGCCTACCACCTGGCTGAGTTGCACTTACTGCAGCGAGTTACACCCAAATTAAGTTGAACAATCATAATTTTCTTAAGAGTTGCCATTTTTTACGGGGAACAAAGTACAAGAGATCAGGTAGCGTGTATAATACTATGTATAGAAACATTTTTAGCCCGCTGCTCATAGCCAACAGTAATTTGCACTTATAATAATTAGTCATAAATTATGTTTTTACTATCTTTTTACAAACAAAAAAAAAATACTAAACTTTCTGTTTCAGATTTAATTTTTACGAGTTACAAAAAGTACACAATTGTCACAACGGCTGTGGCTGTGTACTTACATAAATCTTAATAAATGAAGAATAAATTGCCGCCCATCTCATTAATATATTTTCCAAGCTCTTTACACTTTTACCCTCCATAAAGGTCAATATATTTAAGTTAATTCCGCTATGGTCCATTATATGGTTCATCCGTCTTCAATCCACATTTGTATATTTTTCTTAAATGATGTTCACTCGACAAATCGTTTAAGATGACTCAGCACAAGGTCGCCCGTTCGCTACGACGTCCACTTATACTGTTTAATGGCTTCACGTTTCAATTTGCAATCCATGCCTTCGTGTTATATACCATCTTGTAAACGGTTATAATATACCTATTAAGTGTCATTTATACTGTAAATACCGTATAATATAGTATGGAAGTATAAGACGGTAAAATATATTTGATACATTGCGTTTAATTCGATAATTCTAAAATAATAAATGCATGAATAACAATAGATGTTCTTTAATTTTGTTACCTAAGTGGTTAGTAGTGTCAGCGCCTATATTATTTATACCTACTTAAACTATCTACTTATTGGGACACTGGTCACCATATTATATTTAAAAACACTGAAACATTTAACAATACGCACCTATTGTCGGACTGTATATACTATAAATAGCAATATATAGGTACCTATATAAAACAGTAGGTACTTCTGCAGTTAGTGATTTCGGCCGTTAAAGTTTTTATTCGCCGATCAATTATTAAAAACCATAAAAAACTGTAACCTATACGGGTACAAAATATATTTAATACATTTTTTATTGTCACATTGGTTATTGTTATAACATAATATAATATGAGATATATATAGATATAGATAGTGTCCACTGGCCGTAGTTATTTATTTCGTTAAATATTAGTAATTCCGATACCTGTCAAAATTGTTTAATTATGAAATTTGTTAAGCTACAATTGACAGGTTACGATCTGGTTAAAATAGGTACATATAAACAAACTTCATATCTGAACAAAAAATATTATAAGCTCAAATGTAGGTATCTGACAAGTAGGTACTTAAATTCAATTTATTTGTTGAGGATATAATAATATAACGGATATCTCACGTTATTATAGTCGGGAGAATGAAAAGTGGTCTCTAGCGATATGATAGCAACCTTTAATTTTCTTCGAAAAACAGGGGTTCTAAAACTCGTGAATGATACAACGTCATTTTAATACATTTTTTTTAGGTAATTATATCTATATCTAATATTTCAAAATGCACGCGCTTTATTTTGCGAAACCGTCACAAAATGAGGACACTTTTCATTCTCCTGACTATAGTTTTTTTTTACCATTTTAGATTCTGAGCGCAGTGATAAATGTCCTATATTAGTTATACATAATGTGTTTTTTTTGCCTAACCTCACCTCCAGAAACAGTAAAAATGCTTTAATATTGAGGGGGGTTTTTAAATAGTAAATTAGATCTAATCGTAGTACCTACTTTGTAAGGGAGGAAGCTGGGCTCTAAACTAAGAAAATCTGATGATCGGTAAAAACAATACAAATGTGTTCAACGTTAAATATTTTACGAAATTTATCAAAATCAGGAACATTTGAAAATTATTTTGTAGTTAACGGTTCATATAATTTTAAATTTTAACAACTTAGGTTTGAAAATAAAAACTAAACTAGGCAAAAGTGTTTTTTGTGTAAATTAAACAAATAATTTGAGCGTAAGCAAGATAATTATTATATGAGCGATTGAAATTCAAATTTTGACTACATTATTACGGATATTCATATGTAATATAACAATTTCTATTCTCAAATGATTTTTGTTCACGATAAAATTTTGAAAATATTTAGACTAACTTTAAGCTACTTTTACCACGAACCTATTCACACCGGTATACGTCAGCTTAAAATTATTAATGGATAATATTATTAGGTATATGAAATAATATTGTAATAATAAAATTGCTATGTATACGATTTAATTTTGGCAAAAATTAGTTCGACCTAACGCATTACTTGCGGCAATAAAAATATACAATAAAATAGGTACCCTAAGAAATATAGGACGGTCAGTATTGTTTTTCGTATGCAAAGATTTTATAAATATTTAATTCAAATTTAACTTACTCATGTGACCTCAGTGACCTACTCAATGACGAGTTACACACTACAACTACTCGCTATACAGCAGAGTGACTTCTCTGTTTTTTTCTGCGTAGTTTTAAATAAATAATTAATTTTTTATAATCATGTATATCAATATAAGTCTGTGGAATTTAGAGCAGTGCGATTAAAATTAGTTTATGGTTTAGTAATTGAAATATTTTACAAATTATACAGACGAATAATTATGACAATATTACGTCATTATTGATAAAATTTTCATTATAAATTTATAAATAATAGTCTCAATGTTATTATATTTTATTACACTAATAAGTAATAACAATAATATCTGAACATTATTTTCGTATAGTTGCACTCGTAAACGTAAATTATTCAACGAGACTCAAGAGAAATACTTGAAAAGTTATTATTTACAACAATAACAGTTTGATTTATATTTATAAGAAAGCGGTTTAATCAGACGTTGCATGTTGTGGGGCCGCGGACGACGGCACATAGGAAAAATTCCATTTCCTTTTTCTCGCATCTTCCTGTATAAACTCGAGTGGATTTTGATAAATTTTATTTCAGGGCCAAACAGTTGTGTTCCATGCGACAGGCGGGCATCTGAAGGAGGACACTCGACCCCACGGCAAGGAAAGAAACCGTTTGAAATTAAATTGTATTAGTATACATTTGGTTTGTTAATAATATATTCGTCTGAGGGTTTAACGGGGACTCCTCCCATAGGACAAAAAATAAACGTTTGAAAGGACGTCGTCGATGCGGTCGAAATGTGACGCGTCTCTCTGAGATAGGTACTAAATAAGATAATCATCTTACAGAGATATTATATAGTAGGTATACTAACCGTCTAAAAAACATTATAAATTTGATGGGGCAAATAGAGACATTCGATTAGTTCGGTTCCACCTAAGCGTGTCTTTTATTCGTGTACCATTGTCCAACAATAATGACGTCTTGTGGTGTTTTTGTTATTGTTGTTGTTATTTTCGTCCCCCATTCCATTTGCATATCAACGTTATTCGTTTCGGTAAGTTGTATAATATGTCATTCTAATAAATGTAAATATCATAGATCATATCACGATATTGTATATTATTTAAAACTTCGAGTCGAATAGAGCGCCATAAAATATAGTGAACAAAAGTTACTGATCGTCACATAATATATTATCTGGACTTGAAACGACACGAATCAACTCGTCATATTAACATTTCTTTAGAGAAGTGCACAATACAGAAAATAAGTTTATTTGTATTTTAAGTAGGTACGTTCAATATTCTTAGATAATTGATAGAAGTGACATCATGGTTTATTATTCAAAGAGATGACTGTATAGTGTATTGAAAATTGAAAATAGCCGTCAGCTGACGTCATTGGACAGATTCTATACATGATATATTATACTTACATACCTATAGCTGAAAAATAAAAGGTTTTTGATTTTTTTTTTTTTTTTTCTATCTAATCTGGCGTAAGCGTTGGTACAACTATAATTTAAATAAATGCAGTAGGTAAATAATAAATTGTATCTATACTATTTTCGTTAATACTACCTACATTTTGGAGATTGGTTAATTTCATAAAAAATTAATTTCCAAAATTCAAAATTCATCTTTTTTGTTATTTTTAAAACGCCAAGGTATATTTACTATTTTAGGTGTTACATTTTAAAACAATTTTTTTACTGATAAAGTTAAACACCATTTAAAAAGTGAAAATATGTCAATATCTATTTCAAAAAATCCAAAACAGTTTGACAATTATACTATGATAAATTGTATCTAGGAAATATAGAATGTAAGTATTTGTTGACAATTTAATTTTATAATTTCTTTCCGAATTATAAGAAAAGGACAAAATCGACTTTGTCAAAAACTAGAGTAAACATTCCAGTTTTTCCGTTGTCTTTGTACTTTTTACCGACTGTCAGGAAAACTATAGTGATGTACTGGACATTTCTGATTTTTGACCAATTCGAATACAAAAAAATATTAAAATATACTGCCAGAAACTATTCTCAAAGTAGAAAATTGATGCAAATCTTCTGGTCCAAAACGAGATGATAAAGTAGGTATGTATTTTTCGTACTTACACATGAAAAATAAACCTATTCGATTATCATCGCTCCTATCAAAATAAAAAATGGCACAACATATTTGAAAGTGAACAAATAATTAAAATTTATAATCACTTTTTACCGTTTAATAAATAAACAATCCCTCTGTGAAAAATATATATAATAATATACATACAATTATAACCGTATTCTATTTATTATGTAGGTACTCAAATATTTAGGTAGTTACCTACTTTTCTTTACCTAACTCTGAAAAATTATAATTTTAATACATTTTTTTACTAAATTTTTACACCTAATAAAGTGTTCATTTTGATAAAAGAAAATTCCATAAGGTCGGTACATACGATTTCTCTGTCGTTCAGATAGCAGTAAATAATGTGATTATAATTTACATATATTTATATAAATTAAATATAAAAGTCCTAAAAACTAAAATTAACATATAAATTGGAATTATAACAGATAATGTGTACCTGAAAAATATTATTTTATGAACTTAAAATGTTATATTTCTCTCATTTTCTGTAGGTTTACATTATGTAAATAAAAAATGTAATCAAAGTTTATTTATTCAATGTAAATCTACAGACTAATACAAACTAATCGACAAGTTATCTTCTGAATTTTATTTCAAATATGTAAGAACATAATAAGTATTAACTTAGAATTACTTGAACGATGTTTGATCAATTTGAATAATTATTAAACTTTGATTTGTTTAAAATATATTAAGAAAAGAAATGTATATTTACTTTACCTGTTGTACAAACATTTTTTTTTGATTTAACGGTTTAATAACGAATGGTACATATTGAATTACCAAGTAATAATATTATAGTTAACTATATACTATAAACAAATTATATAGTAATTTCTTTTATATCAATCTTAAAGATTGTATATATATAAATGTATTTTAACATACACACAAATATAAAATAGGCAATTGCATACCTAACTGGAATTGTTTTTTAATTCAAATTTCAACATTTCCCAATATCTCACTATAATACTTGAGAGGACGTTACACCAACATTTGTTGTCTCCGTCTTACAACCATGTAACATTAGAATGAATCGACCTCTTATAAAATTTAAAGGTAAGATTATTATCTAGGCAATGGCATAGGCTTTTTATTATATTTTAATTTTAAAGCGATCTAATCTTAAGAGTTAAGATATAGTATATTATACAAATAATAAAACATTTTAAAATACTCATAACTCTCTTTAAAATTAAAATTAAATAAAAAATGTATGACATTGCCTAGATAATAATTAAATAATCTTACCTTTACATTTTAAAAGAGGTCAAATTTACTCTAGTTTTTAAACTAATGAAGCTAAACGTTATCTGCTGACAGTACAATTTACTACGATACACACTTGTAGGACGGAGACAACAAATGTCGTTGTAACGTCCTCTTAACAGGTATGAATTAAATTGTAATTCTTATTAAATTCAATAATACGTCAATTACTATTTACTAACTAATACTAAGTATCTATTACATCGATTACTTAACTACTATACTTGTAATGACAGAATCACTTTTGTCGTTTTACGATTATTTTTTTAGANGATGGGGGGGGGGGGGCAATAATAATAAAGAATAATTTTACAGTAGCTTATAAAACTCTGTGAAATAAAATAATGATTAGCGTGAGTTTAAATGTACAATTTATAGTTTAGAGCACATAAAGTCCAAGTATAATTTACTCACATGTACTAAAGAAATTTTAGTTATGTATTTTTAACTACAAAATAATTTGAAATTTTTTTGCGATTTTGACGAAATTTGTCAAATTTTGAACTTGTAAAAAAATATTGTGACTGCAGTATTTTTGACATTATATGTACATAATATATTAAGTTACAATTAATGTCAATGTTAATAATTTGAAATTTTAGTTATAACTTACGTTACATATTTATGTAATAACTACATTTTATACGAGAACCGCTCACAAACAAATATTTAATTGTGTCATTATTTACTCTAAGAAGTAATATAATAATAAAGTTTATAATTTTAAAAATAACTAAATTATACAAAGTACGTTGTATCTTGGAACAGTGTTACTTATAACTTATAACCAGTTGCAACGAATCGAGTAACTATATAGTGCTCATCCCTGGTGACTGGTTATATTAGGTGTAACAAGTGAGTGTGACCGACGACCGTCAACCGATAAATTTTATTACGTCCTGAAGTCTGAACAATAGTATACCATCATGGGATCATTCTCAATATTTATTCATCGTAGGTACATATGGCCCCACGAAGGCATGAAATAGGTAATGAAAATGAAAATTACTTTAAAATTGAAATATATCATATGATAATAGTTATTCGATTGAAAGTAATTGGAAGTGGTTCAATTTCTTAAAAATACGCATTGCTGTTTCGGAACTCAGAGAATTTTGGCGAGATACAAAGCTTTATAATTTTGAAATCGGACTTGGCAACCGTCGGGATGTTTTTGAGACGGAAGCTTTCTTTTGGAAAACTTAAATTGATGATAAATCCCATATAAAGTTATTTACTCGTAAATCATTTTAGTTATTGCGATTACTATAAGCATCGTATGGCTTTTTTTTGTTTTATATCGATTTTTTTAAACAGATTATAGTGACTAAAAAAAAAATTACAATTACTTACCTACTAAAACTATATAAATCGTATAGGTATACTTTAAACGCTCCAAATATGCTATATACAATATACCTATACTTATTACTTAATATTATTAATTATTTGTAGTTTATCACTTTAGTGTTCTATCCTAAAAGTAACTTAAATTTCTCTTTCATCTTACCTCCCATTAATTATATTTAAGTGTTTCTTATATTTTACAAACGTATTTTACTTTTAATTGGCTTTTGAAAATTACTCTTATAATTTACAAAATGCATTCATCGCTATACTAATAAGTAATAACTAATAAACAATGACACAAAATATATATAGCCAATAAACATATCGGTAAATAGGTAATAGGTATGGATATTACGTCCCTAACTTATTAGTTATTTTATTATCATAGATCATATTATTGTATAGGTAGCAATTTATATCATGCGAATGCTTTCCGTTATAATTGAATGATTATGATTTGTTTTTTTTAATAACGTGTAAAACTATGTCAACAGCTGTTATTATTACAAACAGTTCGCCATAATAACGAATTTATTGTAGTTTACGTATTACGAATTCAGATTTTAAGATTTATGGGTGTGGTATTTTAAAATTGTTGCATTACCCAAGGTAAAATGTAAATCCATATATTTTTAAATTATTTTTGTTTATATGCATTACACAGTTTTATAAAAAATTAAATAAATAAGTTGTGCATGTTTGTTGATTCAATTAATAACTTGATTTCGAGGTTTTCGAAATTCAATTTAGATCTATACTTTGAACAGTTTGAACACTATTCACAAATATTAAAATATGTACGATTACGTATTGTACACTATAGTTTAAATAATTGTATTTAGGCACTTATCCTAACTAGTAATTCTGTACAGCTAATAATAAATATTATTAGTATTAAATATAAGGTCTGGATAAACATTCGTTGAAGTCTATTCATAATAATAATAATAATAATAATAATAATAATTTGAACAAAATACTCTTGGTTGGTGTAATATTGTAATTTGTTATTTATAACGTTAGAACGAAAACAATAATCTCATAGGTTGATTGGCCGGGAAAACATTTTCTTTGCTTCATTTCAAATCGATATTGTGCTAAGTTCGATATAGGTATCAAAATGTCGTAATCTAATTTCTAGTCTTATTTTCGAATCTCATACCCCATAGGTATTCAGTATAAAGGTACAAGTCTGCAACCACTAACCAGATATTTATGGTTTTTCGATTTTAGAATTCTGAAAGTTTAAATATTCATAATAAGACTATATATTTATAAGCACAATTTGGGGGGAGATGCTTAAAGGCTAATATTTTCATAGTACGCCCTAATTTTTTCGTGTCTACATAATAGACACGAAACAATTATTCTTCAATTATAGGCAAAAAAATTGACTAAGAAAGAATTTGCTGCAGGACTGTTTCTCAAATTTAACTACTGAAAGAGATTTTGTCAATTTATTGAAAATGACGATAAATTGAGAATTATAACATGGACTTTTTGATAGGTAACTTTTATAAATAAAATCTATAAAATAATAGCTAAAATACGATACCTATATACGAGTATTATAATGTAAATTTATAGGTATTTATTATAATACAATTAGGCACATATAAAATCTTAATAGAGGGTGTAGAGTATAGGGAAATTTTTCACACAGACTAATTAAGAAAAACTATAAAATCTTTCAACGCCCCTCTCCCCCCCCCCAAAAAAAAAACAAAAAAAAAAACAACATTAGACTTAGTTGCTCCTGTGATTATACATTGCTTTACTATTTGTGGATTAAGAAGCTGCAGATCTGTACCTCGGGCAAAGCCAAAGAGTATTTACAGTATATTAAGTGCAAAATGTTTTAACCGTACACGGGTTATTCTTATGACGAATGCAACTATATTATATTTGGTATTTTAAATATCCACAAACGGTCGAAAACATGTAAAGCGGCGTGCGCACGAAGACGTGAGGTTGATTAAAACATTCTCCATTCGCTTGCCATTTGGCCATTTGGCCCATCGTCGCAGTAAAATATGCGTCTTTAAAAAATGTACCAGGGGGAGTGTACTTCGAACACGAAATCTCGTGTATTCCTATACAAAGGCGAATCATCTTCTTATATTGGTAGCTGTATAATATGAGGAATTAGAGGGTGGCTTAGAGGTGATTGACACTCCCAGTTTTGATAAATTAGCACCCTCAGCGTTTATGCCGTTTGTGGACTAACCGAAAAAATTAGGGTCTTCAGCACCCCCAGTTTTTTTCATTAAAATTGCGCCACGGAGTATAATATGATGGTTTCGGGCTATACGCTATATCGTCGCGCCGCCGTCACGTTAGATTACACTTAAGACCGAAACGTCTTGTGCGACACTATAATATTATATATATATTCGAACGGGTCTCGGGCGATGTCGAGACGTCTGTGTCTGATTCGCCTCATCCGCATAAACTTCGGGGCCTATCGACGTATAATATCTTTAAACTGTGTTGTACGTCGTGTCAAATCCTGCAGTACAGCGAGC
The DNA here is from genome assembly GCA_016617965.1 of Macrosiphum rosae. Classification (NCBI taxonomy): domain Eukaryota; kingdom Metazoa; phylum Arthropoda; class Insecta; order Hemiptera; family Aphididae; genus Macrosiphum; species Macrosiphum rosae. The sequence continues at coordinate 13,881 of WHPZ01584991.1, forward strand.
GGGCGATATCGCGAAGGACACCACCGCCGCCGCCGCCACCATGACTCTGCAGCAGCTGTATACAGTCGCGTACAGGAAAATCCCTCTCGTTTTCCGGGGACCGATAGTCCGACAGTGTATATATATACAGTATATGTGTATACTTTATATACGCGTAATGCGTATACGGACGAGGGTTTTCGAGGGGGGAGGGGGTGAGTCTGCAGAGAACCAATCGAGTTTTCCCCGGAGGTCCCTTAATCCGGGCCCTTGCAGCAGCTCGGGTCGTCGGTTTATATACGCAGGGTTTTCTGAGCGTCCCCTCACAAGTCTCTATGCGGGAGTGTGCGTAGACAATAATATAAAGAATCGCATATGACGTATGTGTTTGTGTGTGTGTGTGTGAGGATAGGTCGTTCCTTTATATCTGTCTGTCTCTACGCGTCCCTCTCACTCGCTGGTACACATTTATATTATATATATATATATTTATATTATGTTCGAAAGGGTCGTAGAAGAATACGCGACTGTATAGGCCTCGTCGTCGTCCCTCTTTCCTCCGCGCTGCAGTGCCGACCGCCGCTTCCTGCCCACCGGTCGCCGCGCTGCGTCCATCCCGAGAGAGGTCCGTCCGACCGACTAACGTCGCGTGAACATCGCACGCGGGCCAACCGCGTGCCGCGTACCCCGTCCTGCCGGCTCGGCCACGACCTCGGCGCCGCCGCCAACTCACGGCACCGCGCGCGTATTGATTTTCCGCCGGCTCTGCCACGGTCGTTTCAGCCTCTCGTCGGACCCTCCTGATGGATTGCGCGCGCGCGTGTGTGTGCTGCGGGAGTGTGCCCTCGCTGTATATATATATATGCGAGTCGCATATAACATCGTATCCACTATACGGACGTGAAGCAAGAGGATAAGGTATAAGCCCACTCGTGACGAGATCACGTCACCGCCTCTCTTCCCCCTCCCCCCCCATCACGATCTGTCTATATATATAAAAGCGTACTATGTAGACGCCGATGACTGTAGTGCTGCAAGGGGAAAGGTTTTTCCGAGGAATATATAAGCAGGACCCGCGAGAGGTGCCAAGCCGCTATTATTAATATCGCGTCATCGATATACGATTGCTTCGGAGTACGGTGGGGGGGGGATGGAGGCTTTTCCGCCCCGCGAACAAGAAGCGAATTTCAACGTTACCAAAGTCCAACGGTATTTCGATCAAAGCATATTGTGCGTCCTATATAATTACACCGGTGGCACTCGGATCGTCGTGACATGACATAATATATTATAATATAGTTATAATAATATTATGTATTATTATTTATATACGATAAACGCACACCCCGTACGTGAAAGTCCCGGAAAATACCGAAATAGAGTATAATGTTATGAATAATATACACGCGTGGGATATTGATAAACTGCAACAGTCTTGCGACTTTATCGCGCTGCACTGCACAAGTCTCATCTCATTACATGCTCTACGTTAAGCATACACTACAGCAAAAGTAACCTCTTCCACATCAGATGGATATCCGCAAGATCCGATGTGTATATACGTTGGCATTTCCATATAGACGATAAATGTTTTTTTCCCATCTCTTTTTTTTTTTTATCTTCGCGTATTATACTTATACATGCGAGCGCATACACATGTGAATTTATGGATCATGTACGGTTTCCGACAGCGTGGTTTGGGGAGGAAATAAAAAAACGAAAATGGTACATGTATATTTGCGCTACTGCATGTTTCCATCTCGAAAATAATAATATTATTATAACATCGCAAAACTTTTATGTACCCGGGTTACGGTCCCGCGGGGTATACACACATATATATTATATATATATACGGCTAAGTCTTCGTCACGCACCAAGACACGAGAGGCCAAGCCGGTATTAACCGGTACTCGGGAGTTGTATTTTTTTTATTTTATTTTGCATACGTCGTGTGATTGTTTACTCAAAATCGATTTGCCCTGATTGGCACGGTACCTACACGAACTGCATCGCTAGGTTTAAATGCGTCGCACGACGGTACATTTTTTAATTTGATAATATACATCCTATAATATTATTATGATCATCTATTATTATAAGCTCATGGTAAACCACTCTTTTACTCCTACATTTAACAATCATGTCGTACCTTTAAAGGTGCAATCTGCATAGTAGTTACATATATAGGTATAGGGACTTACCACTCACCTCTTACATAATATAAAGTGGGTGGCAGCGTGTTTCCTTAAGACGTACTGACAAAAAATAACAGTATTTCTTACACATAAAATAAAGGCACCTAAGTAGCCTGGTAGGTATACATAATATTATATACTTATTGAAGTGCTACGAAGTACGAATCATTCTGAATTGTCTGAAAAGAGTATCCAGAATGACAGCAGCAGACAAAGAGACATACTATATTTTCGTTTACAATTGTAATTATTTAAATCAAAATATGTCTGTGCTCTCAAGTTTTTCGAAAAGATAGTAAATAATTTTAACCCTCGACATCAAACATTATTCGCTTGCATTACTGAAATAGTTTTTACTGCATGATATTTTTAATAGTCGCGTGAAAGCTGCACGAGTTGTGTGCAATAAGAACATAAATATAATTTATAGCATACATTTTATATTATACTCATCTCGTGAACAAAAACCAAAAATAAGAGCTTTTTTTATTCATAACATTATTTAGGTTAAGTATACACGCTCGTTGTGTGGTTCACTCAAACTGGCACAATATTGGTGCAGCAACAAGTTCATTCAGTAGAAATATTTTCGTCTATAAGCTTTTATCGTTGTATCGGACTTTTGTGTAGTTTTAAACCGATTAAATATACCTAATGAATATACACCGTACTCAAAGGTTTACAAAAAAAAAACATTTATGTAGAGTATTGAGTGTATAATATTTTGTTTTATTTCGAAGTATCAGTAATAATGTATTACAAATTTATACACTTTTTCATATATCTATCACATAATACATTGAAATCACGTGAATGCATTTATGTTAAATTGGCCGACACGAGAAAAAACACCTGCATAATAATGATATGATAGTTGATGATTCAGACGTATAATACTAAAAATTATACGTCTATAAATGAATATATTATTGTACATATTACTGAATTATTTTTCAATTGATTCGTGGATACACAATACCTACCTGGTTTGTTAAGTTATTAGTATTGGTGCCCATAAGATTATTACATTGTAATAATATTTAAGGGTGGGCATCAATACTAGTTAAAACGTCAATGATGCTTATTTAAAAGTTTATTGTTTAGATTAATAAAATTGTCCATTGTAAGTTGCAATTGGATATTTTAAATAGTTAGAAAAAAAATTGGTAGATAGGCGATAAATCATGTTTGTGTAATTTTATAACTGTTGTTAAAATAAAAAAATAATAAAATAGGTTTGTTTTGTTTAATTTTGATACATTATAACTTATAACATATAAGCAATGATTTTAAATGAAAATTATTAAATTAACAAATAAATATTTCTTGACTTAATAATTTAATAGACACAAACATATGATTGGCTGAAACCACTAATACTGTGTAATAAGAAGGAATTGCCTGTAGGATGAATTTTTAAAAATAACATTTAGTAATTATTAAAAAAAATAAAGTTGCACAATCACTAAATTGTATGACTTAGGCAGTATTAAAAAAAATAATTTATTTTTTATAAGTCGATGTTTTCTCTATGTTTAATTTAAACTTTTAAGTTAAATTCTTACTTGCAACTTGCCTACTATTAAGTAGTAATACTTCTGATGATATGTAATAAAATAAAGATTAATATACTATATATATCGAACTAATAGAATTTAAAAATAAAACTACATAACTCTCGGGATGATGAACATTGCTCCCGAGTATGAACTGATGACAGTGTAAATTGATCATCCAATGACCAATACATATAAATGCATTCAATTTTTCAATTCCAAAGAGTACCATTTATGTGTAAATAAAATATTTTCTTCTCATGACATTGTACATAATATTTTTTTATATCCTAAAATACTTTTCTCCATATAATACGAGTGTACACATCCTTTCAATTTTACGTTTGATTGATTGTATTTTAAAACTAATTTTGTTTTTCGAATTCTAGCTATTTTTCTTAAAAGGAATTTAACCTCTCCGTCGTTGTTACAAACGTACAACAAAGACAATTTGCGTTCAGTCGAATCAATTTTGTGTTGTTATATTTAATATGGTAGTGAATACTGACCTATATTATCAAACTTGAAGGAAAGAATAATATTATCTTA
>WHPZ01584992.1:0-17338 GCA_016617965.1 Macrosiphum rosae
CTACGATTTCGTTTGGCCATAGGGGAAATATTATCGACGGAATCCGGTGACCTCGCGCGTTCAAAGTTGAATATTATGTTCAACTCCACGCGCGCGGCATTGACGATAATCCCCGTAGGCGCCACGACACCGCGGCACGATTAACGGCGCCGTATACATTGCGAACACCCGTTACAGACAATATATTATTATTATTATTATTATTATTATTATTATTATTGTAGGCGATACACCCCGCGCGGTCGGAAATTTTGACGAGCGTTCCGATTTCCTCGTTTACTTACGAGATTTCTACCATGTATATTGTACCGATGTGGTAAATGACGAGCAACGAACTATATACTATATCATCAAACCTAGTATACACAGCAGTACCTATAATAATATAGGTGTAAAGGCGTACCACCGCCCGCAGGGTCGTGGAAACTGTGCGGATTCGTATATTATATACCCTTTGGCGTACCTGTGCGTCACAACTCATAATAATAATATATAATATGACGTGCAGCGCGCGAATGTCGTCAATAATCGATGTGCCCATTATAATATATAATACATACGTATATATTCCACCGGACGTGTATGCGTGATGAGCAGTTTTTGCTCTGTTCGATTTCTATTTTCTATACATACCTATATCATATATTATTATATGACATTCTAGTGGCGAAAACGAGTTATAGATAGAGTGTACGTATATAGGTGCGAGCTGGTGGCCGCATTGGCGAATCTGATGATAAAGGCCCTGCAGTCCGAAAACATTTCAAAGAGCCCGATAAAATAATTACTCGAGATTAGGGCAACATGTTTTCGTTGTTCAATGAAAATTTGAGTTGAATCTGCACCTATTGATTAGATTATACAAAAATATTTACTATGAACTAGTTAGGTACCAGTCTATAAAATACATCATCAACATTGTAGTTTACTAAAAAGCTTTATTTTTGGCAGAATATTAACTATAATTAAATTATATAAATACTATTTGGTTGTAAAGCATTTGTTTGCGTTCTGTTGTAAATTATCTATCATTACTCATCTGAGTCATTTGTAACATTTACAATCGTCTACGATGTAGAGGTACATTAAAAATAAGTTCGAAATATACGTAAAGAAGATATGCGTATGTCAATATACGAGTACGCCCACAGTTGATGATGTATCTATCTATTATAGTATTATCTACACATGACATTTCATTCCTGGATAATTTTCTGTTCTGCTTTTGATATAGTAAAAAAATTGGGTGATGGGTTTAGTCCACGAACGCTGACACCTGTCATACAGTCTCTGCCAAATCCGCCAGGCACTAGAAAACTTAACCATAGCAAAAACGTTTTATTGTGTTTCCAAAATTGTTATATTAGCACTAAATACGCTATAATGCTATATATTACGTACTAAATACAGAGCGTATTTTTTGGTTATTTATTATTTTAATGTGCAGGTACCTAGGTTTAACGCCCTGTGTTACCTATAGAAGAATAGAGGCTAGAAGCATAATATATAACTCACTGTTTGTTAGCTATACACTTATACCTATATCATGGGTTATGGCTAGTCGGCTAGTGGTAGGTTCCTATATTATAATGTAGTATAACTATTAACTATATTATAGTATATATTATTATAACATATTATACACTTTTACAGATTGTACGGTAAGTTAAATGTAACATATTTTTATCAGTTATCAGCTCAGTTTATTAGCTCTAACTCTCTGATGTACGGTCTTACTCATCGGTCCACCCCGAACACCTCTTCCCACGATTTTGGTTGAAGTGCGGGTCTCCGCAAAACACAGAATTTGCACTCTACTGCTGAGCATTGTAGTTTTCACTCCGTGGTTATAAACGATGACAATAATATATAATATTATATAGATACTAATACAAAAATATTGTTCTTTTCGCGTTACTCGGGGGGTTTCATCATTCTTATACGATCTGAAGGCAAGAAAAATCGTCCCGAAGGCTCAAAAGACGGTATTCTCTTTTTTTTTATGTTGCTTTTGCAGTGACCACCGCTGAGCACGCACCTTATATATTATACTATTATATACACGGTGACGGTCTGCCTCACTTCTCCGACGGATGCGTCGACAGATTTCTGGGCTTGTATTATATTATACACAATAATATTGTAATGGCGTCGCTGATGTACACCTAAACGCGCACCACTGCGCGCAGAGACTCGTGCATCATATAATATAATAATATTATATTATATATACATAGAGAGAGAGAGAGAGAGAGAGAGAGAGAGATTAAATGCCACGCCCGTAGCCTGCGCATAGAATCCGACCATAGTGCGTCACCGGATATATTATAATATGTATAATATTATAATCCTATATATATATATATATACACCTAAATGGGCCTTTCGAGTTCTCGGTATGAAACGTGTCGACACACGTCACGCGGATATTTTTGTACGATTTTCGAGTTTGTTACACACACGCAATGCAATAATGATGTCTTTCGTATGCATCATACGAGGAAAACTCCATAACATAAGCACGAATAAAATAAAGCATTACAAGCGGACGATTTAGCTCGCGATTATTGACGAGTGTACCTACCTATTTACGGAACGAGGCTTTTTATATTTATATTATGTAAAATTTTTGATTTCGACGGTGGTGATCAACGGAAACACATTTTGTTTCTCTCTAATTGTTAACTGTGCCTATATTTTGTTATTTTAATATAATTATTACGGTACACAATCGTGCAGTGTGGTCCGCGGGGGCGTAGCCCGTTTGTAGAGCGAGGGTATACCTCTTTTAACCCTAAAATTACCATAGGTCATTTGGGCTTGATTTGTATAGCAGTGGAGTGCCCAATGGGTAGGCCCGAAATATTTTAGTACCTATCAACTATCAATTTATGTGTAACGGTTGACAAGTGAGATGTGATTATGTAAGTGACGTTTCTTTTGTGGCTTTGTTTTTTGTTATACTATATGGATATTTATTGTTCTTTTTATTTTATTTATAATAGTATAAGACAAGTAAATTAAATAAAAACAAAATTAGTAGGCAATTTCACAATTATGGTCCAAAATCAAAGTGTACATAAAGATATGACACTGTTAGTATAGTATAGTACCTAGCCGTAGTACATCAACCACCACCAAAAATATTACAATTTAATGTTGAGAACTCAATTTCAAGCGTTTATTCTACATCCTCATCCATTGCAAAAATATTTTACACTAGTTTAAATTGAGACTGGGTACAATTGTAACATGGCACAATTATAACACGGGCGTCGGGCAATAAGTTGTTCAATAATCAATATAAAATCTCAAATAAATCATACACTTACTTTTTATTTGAGTTCAGATGTTTAATTATATGTTTGGCTGTAGTTATTTTGATATACGCCTAAAGTAGTTTAGTTTTTGTTGGTTCTGGTCTGAATATTCTAACTAGTCAGTATTTTTCCTATTATTTAAGTATTTAAAAATATATTGAGTGGGTACAAATGTAACAGTCGCCTTCTGTGATACACTGTTGCACCTATTTTATTTTATGTTATTTAAATTATACTATTATGTTATACATTTTTTAATAATTTAAAAGTCAAAAGTTATATAAGTAACTATTTATTATTTGAGATAATCTGCTTACCGAAATTATAAAAACAATTTGTAGTAAGCAACGCATAGTTTCCAAAGATATAAGTATATACGACTTACAAGTACAAACAGTATTTACAACTCTTTTAAATACGTATAACTCGGGCCTTTCTTACATTATGATCCTTTTCCTCCCTTTGTTGTGCTATAGTCTATATTTTGAGAGTGGGTTTATACTGATTCGTGTAAGAAGTCGTTTTGTAAAGGAAAAGTAACAAGTCAATCATTTTCTTCCCTCGTTTATGTGATTATAAACTATATTTTATTTTTTATTTTTCAATAGAACTATTCACAAAAGATACTATTTATTTAAGAGTTCTAATTAATCGATACGATGATACTATTGTATCCCATCATCAATTGAACACTTTTCTGTTTTAATAAATATTATTTTTTCACTTTCATTTTGAACTTAATTTAGGTAAGTACGTGCTTCGGAGCAAAAGAAGCAGTAACGATAATTGAAATGTTTAAGCTATAAACGCACCTGTACTAAACAAAGTATATGTGCACGCGTGTACACATTGCTTACAATATAGTTAATTAGTAATATTATTACAAATGATAAGTGTAGGCACTGGAAATCAAAGGCTCTATAAATATTAACTGATCATCGAACGTTCAATAATCGCTCTCATTTGGTCTGTGGAACTTGACTACCTGTATAAAACAACTACCCAACTGACATGAAATTGGTCATTGAAATTGCAATCACGTGCCCTACGATTTTATCTAAACACCCTCAAACGTCCGACTCCCGTCCGCAGTCCTATAAATATAAGCCTCGGGGTAAATAAATCAAGCTGCACATACTCACGGAGACTTGTAGCGCGAAACCGTGAATTATTCCGATTTGTTCACATCGTAATATTATTCTATATTTATTATTATATACCGACGACCGATGACGATGGTGAAAACATTGAAATCTGTTTTCCTCTGCATGTGCCGAATTTTCATCGCTCCCGGCTGTAGGTTAGGTGGAGGATATACCTACCATATATTTATCTAAAATACTATTATTATTATTTACGCATGGGCATATATTATTATATCGTTTTTTGGTTATTTTTGTCGCCGCCGTCGTGTGCTGCTCCGCATTGCGCTAAATCGCACCCGCCGGATTCGCGGGGAGGGGCGAGGGGGACAGGAACGACGCGATATTTATTTATAGCAGATATTATAATATATAATATATCCGAGTGATATATTACGGCCAACGGGTAGTATTTATATTATTATTTTCACACGTCGAAGTAGAGCTAACAAAAATTAAAAAGTCCCGTGCTCCACTCGTTTTATGCACACGTGTGGTGCTATAGTATTAATAAAATGTAATATATAATATCACGCGTAATAAATAAGACACGATTTTTTCAGCCGTTTTTTTTTTAGCTCACCGAAGTTTTTTTAAACCGCAGATATATTCATTAGATCGGCAAATATATTTAATCTGAGTATTATTGCTATGATGTTTTCACACTTATTGACACATTCCAATCAATCCCGAAAATATAAAATTTTGTTCCACATATTTGGTACGTGTCACAGGTGTGTACTCATGAATTGATTAAGGGGAGAGGTTTAAAATCTTGGAAGGCTGCAAACACAATGACAAATTACAATGATTAACTTTATGATTTTCATATTTTTACATAAAAAATTTGTCCAGAACTATTGAGAATGCCAATCATGATAGCAAATCATTAAAGTAATCAGTGCGGAACTTTTGTTCATAAGTATTTGTTTAAGCATTTTATGTTTTTTTTTTTTTTAATATAAATATTTCTAAACATTTGTATACGCCATATTTCTACTATAATTATCATAGTAATGTGATTACATTTGTAACAAAAGGGAACCATTTAAATAGACCAAAAATATTCGATTTTCGTAAGCAAAGCTAAATTCATCTGCGATCTACTCTATATAGCAACCTATAGAGGGGTTGATAAAAAAAAACCTTTAAACGCCCTCAGAGACTCAAGGAATCTATTGATATAACTTTTATTAAAAACGATTTAATATAGTTTTTGAGTCTATACTCTATAGAGGACAAACAAACAAAGAAACACTCATTGTTGTATAGGTTTATATAATATAGATTAAATCTACATAAATAATACTATAATAAAAACAACCAAATTTTTAATCTATAACTCTGGTTCTGGTTAGGATCCCCTTCCCTCCGCCACCCTTATGTGATACACATATTATGTGTAGGCGTGTAACTTATGATAATTTAAACTTTTAAGTGCATATTATAGTATTTCTATAATATGCACTATTTCCTATAACTGATATTTAAAAACTAAAATCAAAATCAAAAATATTAAAAACCGGTATCCAAAATTAAAATCGAAATCATGATTTCCCAAAACCGAAATCTAAAATTTAAAATCAAAATCGAAAAAATGCAAAATCGAAACCAAAACCGAAATTTCGTAATACCGGTATTGAAAAATTGAAAACGAAATCGAAAAATTTAGTAACCGGTATCCAAAATCGAAACCGAAATCGATTATTTATTACTTTTTAGCAAATACTGCAGAGAAGAATGTATTATTTATTAATTTGTTATAAACTATAATAATACTTTTATAATAGAGTATTTAATTTGAATCATATTAATATCTATAATCTATATAGGTGTATAAAAATGGAGCTTGAAAAATGTCGTTACCTCATAAATCGAGAACGGCTAGTCCGATTTGGCTCAACATTTTTTGGATGAATTCGTAGATGTTCGTAATTTCCAGGAGAAGGTTTTTACGAAAGAACATTTTAGGAAAATCCACCGGAAAAGTAGGAAATCTGGATGTAAACAATACAACAGTGGCGCAACAGTTTATTATATATATTGGTTGCTATTGGTTAATCGGGCATGTTTTTTGGTTTGTATTATTGTTTTTTGTCAATATATATATATAAATGAATGTTTGTGTGTAGATTAGACCTCTGGGAAGAAGACGGGCTAATTTAAAAATGGTTAAATTTGGTTTTTTTTTATTCATCTGATATTAGTAGGGTTAAGTTAGGTTAGGATTTTGTGGTGACCATTGAATTGGCTCCCAATATTAGGTAAAGTACCTCATCGAACATTGATTTGGCTCCCCAGAAAAGAATTATTGAATTGGCTCCCAATATAATTTTCAACAAGTGGTTCTCATAATATAAAAGTTGGAAAAGTACGCGACTTTAATATTTTTAGCGATACAGGGCCGGATATACTGTTTGCAATTATCTAATCGTTTATCCGATAACGCATCATAAATGGTCATAATCATATCATATATCATTAGTTCGTCGCAATCCGTCGCAATAATCGCAGTTTGTCCCAATCACTCGCAGTTCATTGCAATTTGTGAATTGGTCAATATTTGACGTATATATTTGGTTTACCATTTCTAGATCCGCAATCAGTCGGTGATTGCTTTTCATTCGAACTAGCTGAGATACAACCAAATAATGAAAAAATTATAAAATTTATGGACTACTTAGTTGAAAATTATATTGAAAATAATTCTTTATTTCCACCTCACATTTGGGCAGAAAAATGCAGTAGTGTCTGTCGTACAACTAATTCATGTGAATCTTTTCACTCTAAATTTAATTCCCAATTTAGTTCTCCGCACCCAAATATATACAGTTTCTTGGATGTATTGTATGGTATTCAAGCGGATACTGAAATTATAATAAGAAGCTCCAATTTAGAAAGACCACACAAAAAAAAAATTCAAGAAAAAATACAATTTATAGACAGTCAAATTCAGAAATATGACAATATACCTAATATTGTATATTTTTATTAAATTATTTTTTATTATTATTTTAATTTATTTTCAAACAATTTTGATTGACTATTAAATGTAATATTTGTATTTTAAATTAGTTTTATGTATAGTTTAATTTATTTTCCAACAATTTTTATAACCAATGAATTTATAAAATATATGTCGAGGGAGCCAACTCAATGCATAAATCTTGGGAGCCAATTCAATACATAAAAATATAATTTACCTATGTTCGGGAGCCAAATCAATAGCTCCGGGATTTTGTATTAATTGATTTATTAATCCACCATAGGTGGAATACAACAAACTTGGTATAACTTTGATACTTTATAGTTAAATCATACACTTACGTACAAAGATACGTACCTACCTGATAATATAGTACTGTGAATCAGAATTTTTATTCCGGGCAACGGAAAAGTTAAGATGAATTTTTAACACCATACACCTAATATTAAATAACGAATTGGACAACATTTGATTCATATAGAGCTGTTACATTTAGTGCACGGGGTCAGCTAGTTTAATATACAAAACAATTAAATAAGTAGATTATTTCCTATTGATTTATCGATGATTTTCATGTTAGATATTTTAATTATTTTAATGGAAAAACGCAAGCATATTTCAGTCTTTATAGTTATATTTGTCCCCTAGTCATAGTATACATTATATATTTTTACTATCGTAAATTGCTTCAATGACCTAACATAATATACAATTTACCATGTATATGACATATATTTTTTTCGTATTGAAGTTATATTATGTTATTCTCTGCTCTCTCATTATTTTATCGTCAATAGTCAGTATTGTATATTTTTGAATATAATATACCTACTACCTATTCGCCATTATATTATATTATACTATTGTTTTTACTCATCGACTATACTGACTAATACAGAGTCAACTTATAATGATTGATGTATAATCTACACGCATGTAAAACCACATCAACCGTTTAAATTATTATTAATTTTGTTACCAAAAATACGTCTCGCCATAATTGGTATAGCTGCAGGATTCCATCGAAATATGCTCATTTATTAGGGTCCTTATAACTTTGTATAAATAGCCATGTACGGAATTAAAACGTTCTTTACACGGTCATTGCAAAGAGTTGCAATCAGTATACGCAGACACAAGCAGTGACGTATTCAGAGTGTCGACGCCACAGGTAATAGCGTCTATGCCTCTCACATTAGCCACACTTACAACATGTGTCTGTATAATATGAACTATCAAACATCAACATTTGATACATTCATGGCAAATCTTCAGGTTTTCTCATCATAATTATATTTTTTTAAATAATAAAATAATAATTGTACCATTAAAAAACTTTAAAAATAACAAGTTAATTTAAGTAATTTTTTGAAAGCTGTATCACTCAGTTTTATTCTGGTACCAGTCATTTTAATATGCTAACATTTTTACTAACCATTATTATTGATTAAACAAAACTATTTTCAAAAAAAAAAAATGATCAGATTGTGTAAGTCAAAAATAATGAATACAAAAATCTAGATCTATAAATCATAAGCCACAAAATATTGAAAACAAGATTTTTAAATAATATAAAAATGATTCATTATGTTACAAGTTAGGTAGAAAAAAATTAAAAATTATAAAAATGTAAAATAACTTATTGGTAATGTTATACTTATATATATTTAAATATGTAGATAATTTCGATTTTCAAACGATACAACAGCAGCCGTTATGTTAACGATTATAAGTTAGAACTATATTATAATATAAGTTCAGATTATATAAAATAATTTTATATGAAGCCAGTTTTCATGAAGGTACCAAGAACGATCCTTTTACTGTAGCCTTTATCGATATAAAAATATGGTGGTTAGTCACTAAAACGAAAATGATGCAAATTGGTACCAGGCACATTAAACTGTGGAAAAACTCTGTTTAGTGATATAGAAGCAAACATTTCGGTTAACAGTTTTAAAATAAAATAATCACCAAAACCACATTATAGTACACAATTTGCTTGAGGAACCTCCAAGAAAACTCATTTATTATCTGTGACCAAATCAATAATATTTTACCAAATATACGGTTACAAAAATGAAATGAAAAATAATCTTGATTATCTACCTAAAATTATGAAATGATAAAAGTGTCCATATCTCCTATTTGACGAATGACGATGGACGTTGTGGAAACTGGAATGTACTGCTGGAGTACCTAAATCCATAAAAAAATATCATCCTTTACCCCTTGGTGATGGTACCCCCCCCCCCATTTCAAATACATCCCTGCTTATACTGTGGGTCTATTTAACATTTAAGAATGGGAGGTAGGTGTAATGCTCACTTTAAGCTCGCTTTCAGTGCGTGGCGAGTGATATAGGTTGTCAGTAAAATAATATATATATATATATATTGCACGTAGTCATTTCTAAAGGTGAATAAATACTTTTTAAACACAGAAAATGAATAGGATGTTCTTGGTTAAAAAAAGGTTTAAAGTAATAATGTAATTTTTGTTTTGTTGGATGTATTTTTACCAATATTTATTTTTGTTATTATTCTGACATAGTTATGAAACCGATACTATAATTTTCATTGTAGGCTGTTGATACTGTTGCATACAGTGACAGTTTTAAAATGGTTCCTCTTGTCAAATAACAGATATTTACTAATTTCATATTAGTCTGGCCGACACTAATAACAAGACAACAAGTGTTATAGCTAGTAATGGCATTTTAATGTTGGTATATAGACAATAGACGGCTAGACATAGCGCAGATGGGAATACAATGTGGTTCACATATTATAACCTATTTCGTTTTTGAATTGCAATATTGACAATGTTCAGAGTATAAAAAAATATATTTAAACTATACTTACATAACATATTATATTTATTTGTCAATTGCCAGCAAATATATTGGTTGTAACTTGTAATTATAATAGATACCTATAGTTAAATGTTAGCTCAACCAACGGTTTGTTGATTGTATACAGTTTTTGTTTTAAAATCCTTCGTTCAAATCAACACAATGTGTGTTGTTGATTTAATGGCGGCTTGATGAGTTCAGAATACCTATTAGTTTTGTTAAAACAACCACCCGAATACTAACGTATACACGTTATAGGTGAAAATAAAATAATGCCCTTTCATGACTCGTTAAATATAGGTAACCAATATACCTAGGTACTTTTACGAATACCATAATAAGTTATATATCACTAATAATAACTATAACAACTAATATAGAATAGGTAGTTGAATATTAGGAAAAGTAAAATAAATACTAATAATAGGTGTTTGCTCTGTAATAAATTCTGTTTAAATATTTGTTTGATTTTAAATTGTTGAATAACAACTACCAATTAGTTTGACTGACATTAACAATATATGCGTTTAATAATTATAATTTGAATAAGTAACCCTTGTTTTTAAAATTATATTTTCCGAGAAAAATAAAATATCATACATAGTCGAAAATGTCAATAAAAATGTGAAATAGGTTGAAATTATACCTATAAGTCATTACTGTATTTTTTTATTTCATAAACGTGTTAATCCTTTGTTTTATTAACTTCGTTATTTATGCGATGAAAAAACGTATACCCACGTTGTATGTGTCAATTGAATTGTACTTGCACTGCACACAAAGTAATTAAATAATTTGTATATTGTAGGTATTCTCTGTTTATTTAAAATTGTTTGAATTCGATTTACTGAAACGGGACAATCCTAAACATAATCATATTGTATTGATTGTTTTTCGGAACACGAAAAAATCTATTCGCATAGACCATAATATTCTGGAATATATAAGTAAAATAAAATCTATTCTGAAGAATACGTTTCGTTTACGAGTCCCATTTATTGGTATTAGTACGAGTGTACGACCATCGAAATCGGTCGGAAATATAGGTTTTATGTGTGGAAATCGGTGAAACGCACAATTATGTGTTTTTTTGGGTATGTACAGAGATTTTCTCTTTTTACCGCGATAAATGTCTGTTTGAATTTGAAAAGCACTAACCCCGAAGACGATAAGTCGGACATAGAAAATCGATCGTTATACATATTATAGTAACGTCGTGGGCAGAGTACTTTTGTCGTTACAGCTATTATCACATAACAGGAAACTATAGTCAAATGACGGAACCGGATTGAAATGGGAAAAAGCGAGATATCTATTATTTTCGGACCGACCGAGTATACACACACATCCTATATTATCGCCGGTCAATTGTTTTCGTCCGACGCGAATGCATATAAATGTTTACTGCGTCATCTTTGCAACCTATATATTAACATCTATCCAGCTCGAAGCACACGTGCAGATGACTGCGCTGACCGGTCCATGCTTTGAGAGAGGTCCCCCGAGATTATACCTATCTGCTATCACGGTATAGCTCCAATACAGCCATAGGTCATTCTGGCCTAGTGTAACTAAATGTATAGAAATTTCTATACCTCTGTACGACGCACCTCCTATAAGTGAATTCCTACGTTTTGGAAGCGCTCGTAATTTCGTATAGTAAAATCGATACAGCCTTTTCAATCAACAGCTCTCGCGAGTGTACATAATAACAAGGCGTAGCTATTAAATATAGGTATCTATAGACGTGAATCAAATCAAATTTCATACCTAAATTACATTTCGTTAGAAAAACACAGACGTATCGTGTTCGTGTACGAAAGAGATTAACGGGAGAATAACGATATAATTCAGCTTTCCTATATATAATATATTATTATATTATGTATGTTGTGTGTACCTCGCCAATCGTTTTGCAATTGATTGGCGGTCTCACAGAAAAGTTTGAAACACCCGCATAATTCGTCAGGTCGTACAGTAAATATAGTGTTTCTAGTGGCTGTTTTGAGAAAATTGCAAGGGGGTGAAGGTGAAGGGGCACTGTGGCAGAAAAAAATGTTTATTGTTCTTTTGCCGAATACTGCTGCAATAGTCCAAACGTACCTAAATATACTTACATTTTTATTTTCATTCAAATTGTTGTAACAATACTTATACTATAGGTATTGTATGTATTGTATGTTCACTAGGAAATCTACGAAATCCAGCATTAATAAAATTAAAAACGGTATACGCACCGTATTTCGCAGGTAGGTACCTACAACTGTATTAGGCTATAGCTCCTATATTTAATAATTTCGAATCTTATTTTATTATATATTGTTGGATGCTAGCGGGGTTTCCAGGAATAATAAATAATCCCTAAACACTGAACGAGATACAGCACTAGTGATAATGGAAACAGTAAATGGTAAGTTCTAATGGAGAAAAAAAAAATCACCAAGAATGTGTGCCAGGGGTTGAACACGGGAACAATAAAGTCCTGCGGAAGCGCGAGTCCTTATAAACATGTATCTTTCTCTATATATACATGACTCTCGCCTCACACACACACACACACACACACACAGACACCACACTACGAGTGATTTCCAGAGAACTCGTATATATATATATGCTGGTACTTATTTAACCTTAACCATTCCGCATGTCCTTTTTTCGTTTATACAAATGTCAACCGAATCGAAGCTGATTTATTTGGACTCGTCGATTTCTCCTCGCTCGCATTGTATGCCCGAAGTTCGGGCCTATATAAGCCGATTAAGAATAATAATACCTAACAATAAATAAACGACCCATTGAACGCATTTATATATAATACACTCGTATGTACATTATATTATATTATGTGGGCACTCCCTGTTCGTCATTATTTCTGTATTTTTTTCGCTATATACATCCGCGAGCGTCAACTCGAGTCGTACATTATGTGCATTATATTATACACGGTTTTGTGTTTAAAGTGAGAAATCTCGCTTTGAAACTCGCGGGCACCACATGTGTGGCCGTGTGCGGGACACACACGCTCACATTTATTATATATATATATACAGCTCGAGAGAGACGATGGACAACGAATTCAATGTATCATATATATAATATAATATACTGCACGGGACGCGCACATACGTTTTCGTTTCTCCACGGTGCGGATTATAATATGTATACCGCGGTTACAGTCGTAGATCATCAAGCGTATAATAGAAACAACCAAACGACAAAAAAAAAAAAGGTCACCATAACTATATATATATGTGTCAGCACGTCGTCGGTTTCGAGATCCAGAGATAAATGTGTAATACGTATTTATACAACACATATATATTATTACTATATATGGTGCACGTGGGGTACCTACAGCGGACCGCGAGTCGCCGACTTGCCGCTGCGAGCGACCCGATTATTATTTCGACAAAAGGCGTAAGGCATGACGAATTCCGCTCCAAAACTGTGTGTGTGAGGGGTGCGGCGGTTTACGTGTCTTAAAAATGTCGACTGGGATTAGGTTTATTGGAAATCGCTGGCGAAGCGTATCGCGGTGGTGCCGTTCGGTAACCGCGGCAAAATCGTGTTTATATACGCAGTGACGATATATTATTATGTAGGTACCTGTACGGTTTAAATACATAAATACAAGCATATACAGACACAATAAATCGCACAGTTTTTCGCGTTTAACGATATTATAACGACGACCAATAACCGTATATACATATTATATCGTGTACAACGGTATACATAATATATTATAGTAGGTGCGCGTATTATATATTGTGTTGTTCCGGGAATTTCGAGAAGGATAATACATAATACACCTAACGACGTCTCCCACATGCATACAGAGTTCAGCCTGCAGTATTAATATGTTAATCATTAGCGGACAATCGATCGACATATTATTATAAATTTACATCAATTATTTACCCGGAGCTCTGAAGTGATTATACCTTTTCAGAGAGCTGGTCGGTCTGTACGCCGTACAAATGAGCCCTATATAAAGTGCTGGGCGAGTGGATTTCCAGCTATATATCATTATTGCAATGAAGTTTGCCCAAGCAGTGCGGCAGGGCTTAAAATGGCACAAGACAGCAAAGGGTGCTGTAATCTCAATAATATTTTGCATGTTTCATGCGTAATAATGCAAAGTATAAACAGCAAATTTAAATGATATTCTTATTTCTAAAAATGCGTTAGTTTTATTACATAGTCACAACCTCGAGGGGAGGTTCCTTGTGTTTATTAGTTATTAAACCATAATGTGTTGAGATGGGTAAGTGACCGCCCGACGTCTTATGAAAGTATACCAACAATTATGAAGAAATACCCTTTAAAGATTTGGTCTAACTTTTTAATTTTTTTTAGTCATGGGCAATTTACTTTTTTTTTTTTTTATCAAAACCAAACCTATCACGCATTTATTTATGTATTTTCAACATTTTGACGTAATTTTTTTCTATTTCAAACCTATTTGATTGTCCTATCAACCAACAAACGCAATTAAACCAGAAATGTACAAATTATTTTTATTAAATTAAAAAAATAGAAAAAAGTTAAAAGGAAATTGTGTATTATTCCAAATAATTAATTATTTACTACGGGCTTTATGTTTTCTGTATTATTCTACTGAATTATACTGTTTATACTGAATAATACGTAGAATACCTTGAAAGTTTGGTTTTCATATATCTCCTGTTAATCGTCATTCGTCACGATCTTAGTTTTCTTAAAATCGAGTATCAAGTATCGGTCGTTAATTGGTCGTCAGTCGTTTAATTTTATACTAATTGGTAAAAACCAAACTTTTAGGAATTCTAGGTATAATATTCTAGAGCAATACTAAAAACAAAAAACCCGTAATAAATAATAAATTATTTGGAATAATACACAATTTCCTTTTAACATTTTTCTACTTTTTTAATTTAATAAAAATAATTTTCAAATTTCTGGTTTAATTGTGTATGTTGGTTGATAGGACAATTAGCTTTAAAATAAAAAAAAAATTACGTCAAAATGTTGAAAAGTTTTGAATATACATAAACAAATACGTGATAGCTGGTTTGGTTTTAATAAAAAAAAAAGTAAATTGACCATAACTTAAAAAATAAAAAATTTAGACCAAATTAAAGGGTATTTCTTCATCATTTTTGGTATAATTTCATATGACGTCGGGTGGTAATTTCCTCCCCGGAACACATAATTGTATATTGATACAATTCAATTTCTCATTTTTTTTCAACCAATATTTAGCACCAATGTCTTCAGAATTTAAACTGTGTATGTACCTAACAAATAATGATACAAAAACAAAATATTTATCTTAAGTAAAAAAATACCTTTGTTTTTGAATTAATACAATAATATACAAATAATATTGCCATGGCACATAGATCCACTTACCTGCAGCCGTGTTATACATATTACCTGGAGGCTGCAGCAGCAGCAGTCTCACGGAGTTTCGTTTTGGTTCACGGCTCGGGAAATCCTCGGAACAGCTCCTGGGCATGATTCCATACAATTTGTAATTTGTTTTCGTGCACCATATAATATATTATATTATTATATACCATCATCGATTAATTAAACCTACTACGTATTCGGTGACTGTATATATTGTACACGGGCGTCTTTTTGTGGAAGACATACCTAATATTTGAAATTCACCAAGTCGGAAAACGATGCAAGAGTTCCGAGTAAAACGGCTAGAAATGACTTTGAACCGTTTGCAACGCTGTTGGCAATAACGATATCATATACACACAATAATGATAATATAATAACTACGTTTATGTTGTATAAGTCCTCAGTACGTGTAAGCATAGCTATACCCATAAAAAAACTTTTCGTTTACCAGTTACCACGTTGTTTTACAATATTCCGACATATCACTCCGGGTCATTCTTTTATTCTCTTTCAACTTTCAACTCGGAATGATGTAGTTTAGACTTTTTTAACCTCAGTGATTAATTTCTTTCGAATACAAAATATAAATCGCTAAATGTATAAGCCTGATAAGCGGTCGGAAAAAGAAATTTGTGTCTTATGGATGAGCAGAAGACATTGGTGCACAAAGCAAAATTGTATTATTAATTTGAATATGATTATCAATATAAGATATTTCAATTTCCCCACATTAATAGCGGTAATTATAAATATATCTACTACCTAGTTACATGATATATTATGTAAGACTCCAAACCAATACATAAATGTATGTGTCAATAACCCATTTTCGAATTTGAATAATAACTAGGGCAGGGAGTGTAAAAATGCACCTATAAAATGCACTTGATTTTTTTTTTCAAATAAGTTTGAACGAAAAAATAATACAAATTTATTCACACGTGTTTAGTGTATGAGAAATGAGGATAATGTGAATACTGACGAGTGACGGGTACCGTCACAAATCAATATCGATTTCATAGTTTCTGGACACATTATTGAGCGTTGAATTAAAGTGATTCTAAATATTTATTACCAATTTCGACATCGTACGCTAAACTACTTTTTTTCGATTAACAAATAATAATGGATTATGTTATTTGTATTATATACCTATTTATATAAAAACCTTGTTATAACTTATCACGTGCAAATCATAAAATAAAATTTAAAAAAATAGGATTCAAAGTGTAAATGCCCTAAAAATGAGCATAAAATAAAAAAGGTGGGTAAATGGATGTCGCTCTGCTGTACAGTATTGAATTTGAATTCAATGATACACCTGCATCAGGTGTAATGATTCTGAACCGAGACGGTTTGTCAGTGTGTATATTTTATAATATATTTATATTATTATTACTTATTATTATTACGGTAGCCGGTATGTTGAGTTAATATTATTATAAAATAACAACAAAATAAGTAAAATCATTATTCTTGGTTATTTAATATTTAATTTCGTCCAAATTTGAACATAAAATAACTATAAAAAAAAATGTGCTTTTATATTTTTGAGATTTTT
Source organism: Macrosiphum rosae (assembly GCA_016617965.1). Taxonomy (NCBI): domain Eukaryota; kingdom Metazoa; phylum Arthropoda; class Insecta; order Hemiptera; family Aphididae; genus Macrosiphum; species Macrosiphum rosae. The sequence goes on from WHPZ01584992.1 coordinate 17,264, forward strand.
TTGGTTACAAAATAACCTAATTACGTGGAACTTTGTTTTAAATGTCCGATCCTTAGCTAAACAATTTAAACTTTT
>WHPZ01584995.1:0-16836 GCA_016617965.1 Macrosiphum rosae
ATTTTATCATCTATGAATCTAGATAACGATGGGGATCTTGTTAACCGAGGATCATGGACCCTAGGAAAGGGCCCTGGACATCATTGGACTGGAAACGGCATGGTCGGCCTCGGCAGTCGGCTGTGGTCAGGGTAAAATAACTGTTTTTGAAGTTTTCAGAGCTACCGGTGGTTTTATTCGGCTTCACAACTATTTGTAGTCCGTGTTTTATACAGAGAGCGCTGTAGACTAAAGAAAAAAGATTAGACTTTAGGGGCACATTGCGACCCCCTTCACTTTGCCCCTTGTACAGTTGTACCACAGATTTATGTTTGTTTATACTTTGTAGTCCGACTGCCGGTGATACGTCACCGAGATGGCAAGATGACTGATGAACGAGGCATTGCAAAAGATAAGGATGACTGAATATTTGAAAATTGTTTTGTTTTGAAATTTTATCTTTTTAATTTGTGTTTTGTATTTTGATTTGTATGTAATTGTATTTTTCAATGTGCTTGTAAATCGCTGAGTAGTGAGTACTGACTATAATAGGATTTAATTAAATCTGAACTTTAAGTTTTTGTATTCATCGCCAAGTTCATAATGGATCCTCAACCAAATTTTGATCAATTCTGTCTCAAACGAATTTTGATGAACGACACACAACGCAAAATGATTGCTGTTGAAGGCAATTTTACAGGACTCCCGGAACCCGCTGTTGTTGTTATCGAAAAATATGCTTTTGATGAAACTTCTGTTTTAAATGTGTGCAATGCCCAGACTAAATTAAAAAAAAATTTAGATAATGATATTTATAAATCATTCAGTTGTGTGCCCCAATATGATGGTAAATATTATAATCTATTATATTTTGATGACAATTTAAACATGTGTTTTAATTTATAGAAAACATTCCTTCCAATAAAATGGACCTAATATACCCTGCAACAGACAAGCATATTTTAAAATTTTTGAGTCAATCCATGTATTGTGTGCAAGAAACTGAAGAAATGTATCAAACTATAACTTTACATGATATCTTGGATAACAGCTTGTCACTACAAGTGAGTTTTCTATCAAATTATTCGATTTATTAGAAAAAAATGACTAATTTTATGTTTATACTCATTCAGTGGGTATACAATTGCTTAGAGTATAAATCAGAAAAAGAAAGAATTGCATATGATACGGCTTCTGAAAATCAAAAAGATGATGAAGATAATGGCTTTTTACTTTTACCAGACTTAAAATGGTCCGGTAAATTGAATGAATTGTACTTGTTAGCTATTATCAAAAAAAGAAACATTAAGTCATTAAGAGATTTAACGGCTGATCATTTACCATTATTAAAAAATATTTTAAACAAAGGATCAGTATGTATCTAAATTTATGAGTAATTTTTTGTGTTCCATTGAACAAAGTTTTATATTAAACTATGTTTCAGGCTGCTATTTATAAATTATATGGAGTACAACAATCTCAATTACGCACTTATGTCCATTATCAACCATCATTCTATCATTTTCATGTTCACTTTACATATTTGATGCATACACCTCCAGGTTGGTAGTTTTTAATTTATACCTTGAAATGTAAAACAAAATTGTTAACTAACAAATTCAAAACATTTATCTGTTCTATAAACTTAACTATAATACCTTCAACTGCATTACAGTCTCCACAATTCTTAAGAAAAAAAATTAATTTCCTGTTATTGGTTGTATAGTCGATTGATTTGATAGTCTCATTGTTCAAAAAGTATGTTATATTAACATCCTATATACTTCATATTTTACCTTGTTTGCCATATTTTCCAGTTTGAACTAGGTTCAGCATCTGTAATGTAACTCACAAGATATTTTTTTTTGTCTCAGCTCATTATGATAAGGTACTGAAAACAGCCTCATTAGTCATTATAAAACACCAATTCTTACTAATCAGTAATCACTATTGAAATGAAACAAATTTAAAAAAAAAATCAAGGAAACTGTAGACTACATACTTATTTCTAACGATTTATAATTTTTAGTGTTTACTGTGCAATTTATATTTTGCTTTTATCCTAAGTGTAATATTATTTATTGTTATTTGTTACTTACATTTATTTTACAAAAATGTACTTATTATTATTTAATCATATAATTTGTATATTATTTAATAGGAATAAATGTCGGAAAAGCTCATTTACTTACAACAATAATTAATAATATTGAAATGCAAGGCAACTACTATCAAAAAGCCACATTAGATTATGTTATTAAGGAAAGCGATCCTTTGTTTAGTCGTTTTGAAGAAAAAGGTAATACTATTATTAAATTATTTAAGATGTATTGATTTTTAACTTTAATACATCCCTACAATGTATATTTTTATTTTATTTTATAATTTTTTATTATCACTGCAGTTGCTAACAATCAAATAAAAAGTGGTATTTAGAGCTAATCACAAAACAAATCTTCAAAATTTTGTTTAGATGAATATTATATCTGTATATAAATTATAAACTTTATTTACATGTACTCAGATTAAAAATAAACCATTAATTTGACCGGTGATGATTAGATTCGTATATACCACAATTTAAAATATTTTAAATTGTAATAAACATTACCTAATGTAGTAATGTACATATTTTACTTATCTAAAATGACATGTCACGAAAATAGTTTTATCAATTTGAATATATTTTGGAACAAATACATTTTATCACCCCATGCAAATTTTTCGATTTTTTTTGGGGGAATTTACTTATAATAACTATTTAAGAACAATGGTGCAAACAGAATTTGTCGGTCGGACTTAGGTTCGAAGTATGGCCTAATGAAGTTCACTATTTAACGATATTTGCGCTTTGCTTGTCACTAGTTTACTGTACCAATACAAATATTGATTTTTTTTTTGCCACCTATGTACTTCCACGAGTTGAGAATGACGGTGCAATCAAAATTAGATAGCCAGATTTCGTTTTGAAGTTATATAGTATGCAGTTTCGAATTCTGAATTTTTACGCAAACGCCTACCGGTTCTGGTCGCCAAACTTAAGGTACTGCGTACCTCTCGCTGGATGGATACTCGGCCCCCAAACCCGCCGTTGCTTAAATAGCAAACCTGGGTGAGGCGACCCCTTCAGGGGAGAGCATACCTGTCCTGCGGCAAACGGGTGACCTAACATTTTAACCTTGTTAGGTGAAATAACACATTTATAGTGGCTCCGGTCGCAAAATTTACATGGGGTGGTAAAGTGCATTTTAGCCTATATTTTTCTCCTTAAAACATAGTTAAAAGTACTCCTCTAATATAAAATGTAATATTTGGTTTCCTGTTTATGAAATATGAAAATACATATCTGTTCACTTGATTTGATAGAAATGACTACAATATATTTTATCTATTAATAGGGTTTACTCATGTTTCTGTTAGATATCCAGTGAAAACAAATCGTAGTATATTATATAAAGTGATGTAGATAGGGAGCTAAAGGCCTTGAACCCTCCTCAAAATTTAAGGAAAAGTTAAAAATGCTTTAAGTGTTCTTTGATGAATTTATTAGATAAGAAGTTATTGTGTATTAAATTAAAATTAGTATAAAGTTGCTGCAAAAGTCTAAAATGTTACGTACCCATGGTATTAGCATACAAAGATCCTAGTTAAGCTTCCCCTGTATAAAAGTATAAAAACCTTGGTGGCTGCAGTATCAACTTTTAAATTCTGCAAATTAAGATAGTAAATACCAATCAAATGGTTTGGTTGTAACTTTAAATTGTAAACTTTAGATATACATAATTACTAATTAGTATTAATATTTAAAATTGAATCATAATGAAGATATGCTACTAATAATTTAAATGATATTTTTTTAGGAATTCTTCGTAAAGCCAAACTTATTGATGAAATTAACAATGTATAAGACAACCACTAAATATTTATATAAGTGTAAGTAACCTATACTAATTTTTTAGATGTATTTCATTAAATATATTATAATATTTTCAGGCTTCAAATCAATCAATAATTAACATTTTGTGTAATTTATGTTTTAATAAATATAATAGAATGTATCAAAATTATTGTATTCGTAATTACAAATGTGTAATGTAAGTATGAATTCTTATACTGCTTTAAAATATTAATAAATAATGAAAAGTTTATTTTTAAATAATGATAATTAAATGAGTACCTACTTTATAGTTGTAATATTTAAATGGTGTATGATGTCATAACATAAAATGTCTTATTAACTTTTATGAATTAAGTATTAAATGCAGTAAATTCTTATTATGTCGATTTTTGCGTAGTCTCGAACTGAATAGAAATCACCTTGAAATAATTACCATTACAATAAAACTCAAATCTTGAACTTTTTTTGTTCTTCTTAAGTTTCAACAAAACAAAAATTTACTGTACTAATTTTACATTAATTTTCTATCATAATTTATGGGTTTATGTTCTTATGTAACAAGACTAGTAACTAGTAACTACTATAATTAAATATGATATTTTTGGCTTTTTCAATATAAAATTATGTACTGTAATTTTTAGTTTAGGGAATAATACAATAAGTTACAATAATAATTGGTAACAGTTTTGTTTTGGTCTATTGTGGTTTGGTTAGTATGTTATTGATATATTATACATTTGCACCATATTAAGAGGATGTCACAACCGCATATATTGTCTCCGTTTTGCACAGTTATGACATAGACAAATATAGTTTACGCAGTCTGAGTAGAATTTGCTCAACTTTGGTTTTACAGTATAAATACCTATTATAAAATTGAATCATGGAAATAGTTCTGAGGGTAAGTGGTTGTGGTTTTATCCATTATACTCAATTTCAAGTCAATTATATCTTTTCATAGAAAATTTCAACATTTTTAAAATACCTTTAACTTTTCAAAATTTTAATTTTTTTAATAAAATTCAACGTTTTGCCCTCAAAAATAATGTCATCTTATAATTTTTTTTTTATTCTAACAAAAATTGAGTGCGCTCTCTTTCCATAAGGGGGCCAATATTTTTTGGCCCCCTTCTATTTGTTGTACCCCCTACCACTTCTCTTCTTATCAGTTATCACTCACTGTTTATAAAAAAAAAATTATATTTTATAATATGTTGCATGTACTGGTTAACTATTATATTTTTATGATATATTATTATAGGTAAATGGTACATCTTATACAATTATTATACAAGGATAATTTGTCTGTTTTTAAGATTTACCTACTGCAAATCTTTCAGTAAATTCATCTAAATTAATTAATTTTGAAATATGTTTTTCAATTGACAACAGACCCAAGTTATTCAACCTTTAAAAAAATTAAATAAATTATCACATTGTTTGGCTGTTAATTTTAATTAGGTAAAGAGATAAAAATATGAAAAGAGATCATAATTTAGAAAAAAATTAATAGTTTGATTATTTTTTGAATTTATGAATGAATTATTTTATTTATATTCTATTAATTAATTTCCTTACACATAATACAATTTTTAAAAATATAGAATAACACAGACTTTGTAGAAGTTTATAATTGTTTGAGTTTATTAGTCTAAGTTTATTACAGATTTAAATATTAATGTGTTACTGTACTAAACTAACAATTAATAGCCATAATATTTGAAAATAAAATTAAGGGGGCCACTGACTTTTCTTAGGGGGCCCAAGGCCCCCTCCTTGGTGACAACCCTGGTTCTACTCAGACTGTGTAAATGTGTTTTGTCTGTCATACGTGTGTAAGACGGAAACAACACATGCAGGTATGGCGTCCTCTTAAGTGCTATCAATATTATATCCCATTTAAAAAAAATCAAAATGGCATAATGGTTTCTGGTAGCAGCCAATGATACTGCTACCAAACATATCATAGATTGTTACAATTTACAGCACAAAATTAAAAATCTCCTGAATAGTTTAATTTGAATTTTATAACAGATTATTCCTCAAAAATATAGTTACTTAAATCTTTTTTTTTTCATCTTTATCTTACAAGTGAAGTCAGCTATTCTATTATTAATGTTAAACCCCTCGAATAACTTTTTCTTTGGTTTACTTCTGAACTAGAAGTGGCCAGGTGAATAAAAGTTAAAACTAATTATTCTAAGTTCCAAAAATCTTAAGTTGTTGGGCCCTAGTTTGAAAGTCAAACTTAGTTTAAAAAACACAAACAACAACAAAAAGTTTGAAATTTTATTCTATTTCAAACTCCAAAAAGAATTGGAATATGTCAAACGTTTTAACAAAAAAATGTTTCCGATGATTATTTTTTAATTTTGTCTTTATTTATTGACGAAAAATACATCCTATTTTGTATTAGTTTATTATATTTAATAAATCGGTTAGTAGTTAACAGATTGAAGTTAAAATTGATAAGACTTAAATTAAATTAAAACTTGATTAGTATTAAATTGGTTTATTCAAAAACTCTAGTTCCGTATTAAACATAATGCTTGGTTTGATGTTGATTGAAATGTTCAGTTTGAGTTCGACCCAACTCTACTCTGAACTTTTCCCCTTCTATATTATTTCTTATTTTCTCAATATCCTTCTTCATACAAGCCGTTTTAGAAATCTCTCATTTTTCAAACTATTGATACAACCCCCAAACTACTTAATTTTTATACTATTATTCATTAACTAATTTATAAACTAAAATATTAATATCACCTGACACAATTTATAACTGTCCACTTTTAAAAATTATAATCAATAACTTGTAAAATGTAAATATTAAAATATAAAGTATAAAAATCTATTTTGCATTTTAACTAGGTAAGCAAAAAATTCTCAGATAATCCAATCTTTTGCTTCAAATGATGTTGGAGCTGGGATTTTACTGATTATAATTTTGAAATACATAATTCAATAACTTAAGACTCTGTCAAACAGAAAGCGGTCTGCCATGGTGTATGCCACAGCAGTCCGGTTGTATTATTTTACAGTGTCTGAGCTGACAGACCGCTTTGTGTTTGACTGAGCCTTTAATGTTGATCCATTTCAAAAGTCTTAATTCCACATAAATAAAGTGAATCTTCTATTTCTGTAGTTTTGTTGTGGTCTCATCAAAATGTGGTATTAACAATCTATTCTGTAGTATTAAGTTGCTATATTATTTAAACACAAAAAATAATAGCTGCATAAATTAAATATTTAGGCAATTTAATTTTGTTATATTATGTTCAAACTTGATATCAAAAAAAAACTGTGCTTTTTAGAGCTTACTAAAATTAAACATTTCAACGTTACAAATTTTTTTTAACTAAGACTCAATATTTATATTATACATTTTGCTTGAATAATGATGATTTACTAGCAGAGAAACACAGACTTTTAAACAATATTTGTATCAAATAATTAAATACAATGAGTTATGTAATAGTCAATTAATGTATAACTATTAAGGTTTATAATATGACTATAATAATAATAAAATTAAAAAATATATTGTTATAAAGTGTTCAAACGTTTATAATATTTCATTTTATTGGCATAAGTATTATGTTGATTAATTAAAACCATTTTAATTTTACACCTGAACTCAAATAGTAACTAGGTATTATGATATATTGTTTAAATGTGTAAAATAGAATAGTGCTTATAATGTTAGGCAAGTAGGCAGTTAGTAAGTTACTAAGTTACTACCTACCTACCAACACAACATTTTTATTTTTGTATTATACTTACCAAGTTACCAATCACCAACCAAATAAATATACAGCTATATCAAATACTAAATAAATAATACTTAATAGTAGGGACCTAGCACCTACACATTTGGAATAAGTGCTCTATTGCAGGAAGAAAAATAAACATTTTAGTTTATCTACAGCAATCAATTAATAGCACGTAACAATGTTCTACTAAATCACTTATTTGAACACTATTATAATAATAAAGTATAAACTGTTGTGTATTTAGGTGATATTTTCTTTTTGATTAAAAATCCAACAGAAAATCTATACAAATATACATTTTTGAATGGATAATCACACAATAATTTATTCTGTGGTATAATCAACTAGCAACCAGTCAATTAAAAGTGTTAATACGCACCACTGATCATAACTACACACAATATACCTAAAAACATAAAACAAAGAACATTATTTTCTAATATCATAGTACCAAGTACTAGTAAGTATCCCAGTATTGCAATGATGCATGTAATTGTTTCATTGTATATCATATTACTTTTTCAATTTGAAAATAAACAATCTAAAAATAACCATATATGAACAGGAGATTTTTACATGACTCGAAAGACTTGAATAAGAAAAGATAGGTACTCACTGAGTCTAGATAACACTTTAATAAATAGAGCTAATTACTTTTTTTTTGTTTTATTATTATTGAGGTCTCTTCACCATCTAATAAAAGTATTCTGGTTGAGTTTTCATGTAACGTATTGCTCGAGAAATTAGAGGATTGTAGTGGAATGGAAAACATGAGAAGAATCTTTTATTGAGAATGGTAGAGGTTTTGGTGATGATATTGAAAAATAACTGGAAACCTTAAATTTTTAAAGTTAAAAATGTTTGCATCACCCCAGAAATTACATAGGTAAGTAGGTAATAAATGTTTGAAACAAGTATCACTTATTTATCTTTTACTGTATGTAAGTAGGTACATTCAATATATATATATATATTATTTTACTGAGGGCACTTTACTAAAATAAATTGAATACCTAATATATCTACTTACATTAATAATTTACAGCGATAAGTGATAGCAGCCTCTATTTTTATATGCAGTACCTATCTACAAAACTGAAAGTGCTCGTGTACTATATACAAAATTTATAACATGTGTTTGTATCAAAAGTCATTAGATAATTATTAATTAGTAATTACATACCTACAAAACAAAAGCAACTGATTCATAGTTCAAATCCAGAAACCTAGTTTTAGGATTTGATTAATTCACAATTCATTATAGGTATTCGAGCATACCGATAAAAGTACATAATTAATTTATATTTCATCACGACATCAAACAACATTATTTTATTTTTTTATGAATACTCTATATTGCTATACGTATTTACATTTTGTGCATTCAGAATGCATATTATATAGAGATATTATATACATACTATAAATAAAAAGTTACCTATATGTACATTATATTTACAAGTCATCAACTAATATACTTGAATGCTTTCAAAATGTAGATGTATGAATGTATTTGTTCAAAAAGTAAATTAAAGAGTTATGAAGTCACAGTTAGTAAGGTATTGTGTAAAATAGCGTCTGAAGTATAAATAGACTATGAATGTACAAGAATAGAATTTGTTTGAACCAAAACGTCTCAATATTTTCCAAAACTAATTAATTTTATATATTAGAGTAAAATAAATATGCTATTAATATGATAACATTAAATTGTATTAAATTATCAAACTTAGATATAAAAACAAGTAAATACCACAGAGGCTATAAGTCTATAACCAATTATTTAGAATAGGTACCTAAAAGGCGCAGTTTATAGAATTTTAAATGTTTTATATTTTTTTCGAACATTTGAACACAATATCAATATTGATACATTTTTTTTTTTACAAAAGTAAATCAAGATTGAATTTTAGAACATAACACGACCTGCTCTCTTTTACTTTTAGATACATCAAAATATATAAAGTAATTTTATAAATTGTTATACCATACTTTAAATATTACATGCAATATTATACGAGTGTTGTTTGGTAGTAATTATATGCTTAACACAATTACAACTAAAATTATTATTCATGTTTATTAATTTTTGATAAATCTATTAAAAATATATATTCCACTTAATGTAGTAAATAAATAAAATCAAGATGTCTTCCAAAAAAATGATTTTGTATACATATTTACAGTTTAAATAAGTACATTATTACTGTATTTTGTCTTTAGAACTCTAAACACATTATTAAACTAGTCAAAATTAAATAAATAATATAAAACTTTATTTTATTTTTTAAAGCAGCATTTAGTGTTATATAAATAAAAAATACCCAGATGAATTTCAGTTCAATTTTCACCAACAACAAAATTGATCTGAGATTTTTTTTATCAAAAATGGTTTTTTTTTTATTGCTAACTTTTAAAAATGATTAGTTTGATGTATATTATAAATCTCATTTTTTTTTTTTTATAATTTGCCTAATTATTATTATTATTACATTTTATTAAAACTCGTCTATAAATATTTTATAAAAATAAAAAATCTGAAACAAGCATAATATAACTAATCTAGGCTATATATTATAATCTACTACATTTGCCCAGTTAAAAAACTCATTAAATACAATATCTAGACACATATATAAATTCTAAAAAATAAATACATTATATTTAGATAGTGGAGGTAGATTTGTTTTAATACAAATGTTTAAAGGTTAATTGAAAAATTGAAAAAAGAATTAGTCAATTGCATAATTATGTTTAGAACTGTTCATTACTTACATGTTTATCTAGTATTAAACTAGTAAAGAGAAATATTTTTTTTTTTTTAAATGGAAATATGCAATAAAATAATGTAAACTTAAAATTGAAAAATACCTTTGAATTAAACAAACTTCCTAAAATGAATATGGTAAGGCACATTGTTGATCTACAATTCTAGTAATAAATAACATTTTAACTAAAAATATGAGCACAAGATGTATAGAAATAACCAGGTAGTAAATTTTAAAATGGCTTTTTATACTTGATGGAAAATATTATACTAATAAATAGGTGTAACAACTTATTACTGTCCAATCACTTGTTCATTTTTTGTTTTGAAAACGTTGACACATTTTCACTACAACTTAATTCTAATAAATAAAACACCTATATAAATATACATAGTAATTGATTGATATATCTACTCTACTTAATTCGTATTAGAGGACACAAGGTCACACACTTAAAAATTCTATGATTACAAACATTAAAATTTGTTTTAAATTATAATAAAATATAATATTAAGTTTAGAACACTGTCTTATTTGGAATGATGAGATTTATTGAAGATCCGATTTTATAATCGGCGCTAATTATCTCTTTTGTTGTATAATATTATATTATATATCACAATTAACGTTCGTAAAAATAATTTGATTTAGCCCCTTTATGTGGGGGACCTAAGTACGCCATTGTTATTTTCTTGAATATTTTCATCTCAACTTCTATCCATCTCCTCTTTCTGGATCAGTTTTATTATTGACAATAAGCTGATTATTTTCAGGTGAAACACGAACAGAACCTGAATTGTTTTTACGATTTGGATTGTTCCAGACTTGTTCTTTTGCCGTACCACCAAACTGGTACATTACATAAGTTCCACACGCCACACAAGCAGTCACAGCAAATATTCTACGCCATCTCTCCAAAGTTGGCTAAATAGATAATGGTTAATAAATAATAATATTCAACAAAATATACAAAAAAATATTAAGAGAAATAAAACTATATTAATATTTCTTACATTGTCTTGGAGCATAATGGCTGCCGCAAGGGGAGACAAAAAACTTGCAGACATATGTATAGTTTGTGCAAATGCTAATATATGTCCGGCAAAGTTTGGCGCAATATCAACTACATTTGCCATTGCTCCAGCATATGAAGCAGTTATCAGTGTAACTGCTACAAACCAAATGACTAAAATCAATGTGATCTGACAACCCAAATAACCTATGGTCAGTACTAATAGGCCTGGAATGACTTGAGCTAAAAAAAAATATTAAAATATGTACATATTACTATTTACCTATACACAGATGGTTGTTAGAGAAATTAACACCAATTACTCACATATAGCTGTAAACATTTTACGGACATTAGTCAAGCTCATAAGATTACGAGCTATAATGAAGTCAGCTGCATAACAGAACACAACAGAAGAAAGGTAACTGCACAAAAATGGAGCTCCATTCATAAATCCATTCTATAAGTTTTAATATTGTTTTTAATAATAGGTGTTATTTTAATTTTAATACCCAGTCTGAAAAATAAATATGAAACAAACAAACCTTTTGTATACTGAATCCTAATATTGTCTTCATGTAAGATGGACCGTATATTATGAATGTATAATGGACCCATATCCGACCAAATGTTGTTATACCAATAGACCATGCTGGAATGGATGTCATAATAGAACACCATGGGACTTTTAAATCCTATTAAAAAAATTTATGATTTTAAAATAAATTTTATATGAAAAAATAAGTTTTTTAATAATATTTTTAATAAGTACTTTTGTGTTTATAATATTTTCTCCGATGTTGGCATTGATATAATTCAGTTCACGTCTAGTTATTCTTGGATGTTTGTGAGGTAGATCAAAAGCTAGTAACCACCATAGCAAGCACCATGCAACACCCAATGAACCGTTCATGTAAAACACCACTCGCCATCCATAGTTGCCAATAATGAAGCCGCATACCATGTACGTCAGTCCAATCCCGAAACTAAACCCTGTCACCCAGGCAACAGCTCAATTACCACCTAACCTAGACGCCAGTTACACATATATCACAAATAGACAGATAGATAAATATACTTGTTTACCCGTTGCGACCTCCCATCTGCACATCACCACCAAACTCATACCTTCATCTTTTTTTTTTTACTATTTTACTTAAAAACTAACTATACATTTATTTAGGTACTTAATTAATATTGAATAAGAATTTTGAATTTTGACTTAGCATTTAAACGATCAAATAATTTTAAAGTAAGTGAAAAAAAAAAATCTAAGTTCACATTGGAAATACATTTTAACCTTATTATTTGTTTGTAATTCTTAATGATACATAGTAATAGAAATATTATTTATGCATTTGAAATAATTTATACAGAAAAAAAAAAACAAAAAAAAAAATGAAATTTTACTTTACTTAATTTTGAATTAATTCTAAATTGAATTGTATTGATTATAACAAGTACTTAGTACATAATAAAACTGTAATGTCTTAGTAATTTGATACTTTCCTAAATTATGTTTATAAGTTATTAAATTAGTTTAAAATGTATAATAAAATTTAGAAAAAAACAGCTACATCACTGCATGTGTAGTAACTGGAATTATTGTAGATAGCCTTCACTATAAATAAAAATGTTAAACATATGCCTCCCAAAGTTATTACCTACTTACAATATATAGTATTAAATATTTGTTGTATTAGAACAAATTTTAACTAATATTGTGGTTGGTATATAGTATATACATATCAAATTGATAAAAATACTTAGATAATAATTAACAGAATACCAAATATATATGTAATATGTATATAATATATACATATATATTCATATTGAATATACATACATATAAATATATATAATTTATATATTTTTGCACATTATTTTTATAGGAGATATAATATGTTTAAATAAAATCTGAAGGTATGTAATGCCAAATAATGGACAAGGAACATCTCGAAATTCAATACTCAAATTGGCCCATTGCCAAAGATGTCTTAAACATTCCTATGGTTTGAAAGTTTCTTGATGTATATGGTTTTCTTTAAATTACAAGGGTCACAAATTAAGTCCCCCAGTAATACACTTCAAAGTGACCTTTAATTTTTTTCAAACTGGCACATTCTTATACTATTTAAAACACTGTTGTGATTCGGAACAAATTCATACCTTGGAATGATGACATGAACCTGGTTCTCTCATTGGATGGAATCCATATACCAACAAGTGCATACATTGCGGGCCAAGTAAGTCCCTGGAAAATTAGAAAAACAAAATTAATCAACATTGTGTAGGTACCGTAAAGACGTAGCCTCAAGATTGGTGTGTACGGTTTACCACACATCAGTGTACATTGAACACATTTACACATTGCGACATACAACATTAACAATAGAATATGGACATTTCTCTTATCTATTTAATATATGAATAGCTATTTAGTAGGTTTGCTGTGCTTATTTTGTCGTATTAGTTTTTCATATTATTATAAATTTAAATGTTGAAAGCAATTAACCACAGCATTCTAATAAACAATGCAAATTTAGTAAATATGCTATATAAAATATTTATTATGTAAACAGTTGCAAGACTAAATAATCTCAACTTTAATTATAGGGATCAAAACTAAATAGTAAATTTTGAATTCTTGTAGTAAATTACGCTATCAATTTTGGAGAAAAAAAATTCTAATTGTATAACTGGGTATAGCTTCCTACTACCTAGATACTGTCTTAAACAAATGTCTGATCTAGTTCATAGTATTCAAATAACAATCAGGGAACATTTTCGTGAGTAATTCATTATCAATACCAGTTTTCTTTTTAACAATTTTTCAAAATTATACTTTTCATATTATGTAAAATTTTTGAAACATAATTTTCAAGTTAAAGTTTATTGTTGGAGATATAGGAAAATGTTTCCTAACTATTCAATCATTTTGATTTTATGGAATATTGATAAAACTTGTTTAATTTTTTTCTTTAATATAATACTATTTTTGGGAATATTTATTGAAGTTTTGACAATCTTTATCTATAATATTATAAAGAAGAAAAATTGTTGGAATTAATCAACTGATTTAGAAAAAATTTATCATCAGAAAGCTATACTATCCCAAGAATCTAAGGATTGTTATAGAACACAGATAAATAAAATATTTTTGTTTATTAAAGGGTCACTATTGGTTACAAAAAATGAAATAGTTATTATGATTAAGTATAATTTTAGACCTGTATTTTATATTTAGTCAAAATTACTGTGTTCAAAATCTTTAATGGAGATTAAGATGGGATAAATTGATGGGCATTAATAATGGGAAACGGTTTATTTCATGAAAGTGAATAACAATTTTATTACTAAATAATAATACTAAATACTATTAATAATATGAATAGTACTTATGTTTATTATGAATTTTTGGAGGGTGGGTGGGTTTGGGTCAATTTTAGGGTATTTTAGGTTCGTATTGCCACTGCTACACAGTACACACAGTAAAGTAGATACTACATATATTATATACAACATTTTTTTTAAATATAAAGGTAACATTAAATACAAGTATACAAACACCTATCACCTAAGTTTATTAAGGTTTTTTTTTTTTTTTTTTACACTTACTGATGCCATTCCTTGAAGTGATCGCAATGCTATGACTGCTGAGAAATGCAATGAAGCTGCCTGAGGTATGAGTAATGAAGCAATTGCTGTTGTTAATTGTGAGAATCCAAAAACTGTTTTTGTTCCAAAACGTTGTGTTAAGACACCGCCGACTACTTGAGACAATATATAACACCAATAAAATGAACCAAGGATTGCAGATTGCACTGTTGAATCCCAATCAAATTCACCCTCTTCCTGAAACCATATATTGATTTTAATAAGAATAAAATAATATTGTTACCTCTTTATAATTGTTTTTAATTATGCTTTTATTAGTTTCATAAAAATACCAATAAATATGTTTTTAAATTATTATGGTTTGCAAAAGGTAGTTACTCAAATTAGATAGTTTTTGTACTATACCATGGGTTTTTGATCTTCAAATGATTGTGTGCCATTTGTAACCGATGTGTAACAATAAAGTTCGGTTAAATTCGATGAGTTTTCAGACCGTAATCTCATTTTGGCCATTGCTACCATGGCAATATTGATATCAGTGCGCATCATGAAACTGACCAAGAATCCACTGAATGACATTAAATATAATACCGCACGAGCTGGTATCATGTCTATAATAATATAATTTGTAGAAATTATAATTATAAAATATAAATAAATAAATAAAACTAATACATTTGTGGTAATATTGATGAATGTACATTTGTATTTTGTACCTACTCGAAGTGTTAGATTAAGTTACCATTTTAACAATTACCTTGAATGCTTCTAAAGCACAGTTTATGTTTTTTCTCCATTCCTAATATTTGATTATCTGGGACGTCCATGATAGTTGCTTGTGCTCAACTGTGCAGGTTATCTAAAAACAAAGCAATATCATAAACATTATTCAGCCCTTATTATTTTGTTTTAATAGAATAAAAATTACATGACATAGCCACATAGGCATACATCAAAAAAGTACCAACACATTTTCCCCTTTTTGTCACACAAAATGTTATCTGAACCCAAGATTACCTACTTAGTACTAAATATGGCAATATATGCACCCCTATAAGTACAGAAGTGGTGTATTTACAGGGGGGAGTCTATGGGGTTCGCCCCCCCACCCCAAATTGGCCCCATAAATACCTATTTAAACACCTAATATACATATTAATATATTCTGTGCAAATATAGTTTATTAATGTGTTTAGAAAATTAGATGGACCCCCCCTCCCCATGAAAAATTCCTAAATACGCCACTGAAGTAGGTACAATATTAGGTATGTCGCATGCCATAATGTAGAATATCATGTAACATCATGTTATACAAATATAATATGGGGATGAACCATTATTTTAAAATGTAATTAACAGTAAAAACTAATAAGTAACGTTGGTTATTTTTGTTTCATTCTATACTTCGATAGGTACCTATTTTTTTATTCTAGAATTCTATTATGGGTTCGACCAATCAATATCGTGATGGAATTATCGAGCGGACAATTTCGTCGATATAAAACAACTAATAAGGTACCTAGGTAAAGATATAAAATATATAACGATTTTGACAATTTCTATTATTTCATACAAAACTGCACTCGAAAACGAGAAATATACCGAAAAATAATTTTTAAAAACATCATCGATATGCTGCGTCATTTTTAACCGTCGCGGACGACACAGTCTACATTATTGTAGATAGGTCTGGACTCATGGGCGGCTCCAGTGATATGGTTAGGGGGGGCGGTAAGTCATAATTTTTGGAAAACTTTTATAATTTTTTTCTGTAATTTTATTTTA
>WHPZ01584996.1:0-15307 GCA_016617965.1 Macrosiphum rosae
AATTTATTATTATAATCGTAATTAATTACTTTACCTTTTTTTCATCACAGTTACTTTTCTTACAATATCATAAATTTGGATTCTCTATTATGTGGCTAAGGTAATAATGCTATTTAATTATTACAATAACAATATTGGAGATAAAATTGTTTAGCGCTTGTAAATTAAACCTATACTCATTATTTCAATTAAAAGTATTAATGCATATTTTACTAATCTTTGGAGGACCATAGCTGTTAATAAACTAGCGAACCAAAATTGACGATTCGACTACCAAAATGTTCCGGAAAAAAAGCTTTACCAGAATCCATTAAAAAATATAGTGGTTACCATTTGAAAAAAAAAAGTTGATTTTGCTATTGGTACACCTGCGTGTTTAAAAACTTTGAAATTGTTATAAAAAAATTGCTTGTTAAAAATAAAGAAACACGTCCTTTTTCGTTTTAACGAAATTCCATATCATCGTTCCGTAATCGTCAAAAAACCCCGCGTACAATGACATAAGATACACCCTGTATAATACATATAAGTTATCCAAAAACGTGTCAAACTATGTTATATTTGATATATACATGTACAAAAACATGGTTCAATAATGGGTTCTCTTAGTAAAAACCGACGTTTGACTAACCTAACTGAAAATCTTCAAAGACAATATTAAAACTTATTGCCACTACAAAATAGGGTGAATAATTCTGGTATGAATCGTCAAGCGGCAATACCGTTGTAACCATTAAATAGGTACTAAACTGGTGCTTATAGTGATATAAAATTTGAAACCAAACATTCATTGTGCGATACAACATTTCAATACCAATATCACTTTGCCATTTAAGTTAGAAGAAACGGTTTAAGCTTTGATTATTGATTGTAAACTGTATACAATGTGATTAATAATGGTATTATTTTATTTAAATCCATACGGTCGTGATATTATGTGCATTATTAAGACAGTGATCGACTAGAGTCGTTGTACCTATATAGCGATTTTGATGTTTTCTACACATCGTAACGCAGTTTATTGGTGTGTAGCAAGTGCCTGAATAATATCTTCATTAGTGTGTATGATGCTTTCGGAACTTGCCGTGACAGACGCTCTAGCACATTATGACCATGGCAAGACTCATATCCCCATAATAACGTAATAATTGTAACGATTGGTATGGTAAACAATAATATTCTAAAAACGGGTTTTATTTTTTTTTTATTTGTCTACTCGACGTCGATTCCCTAGAATTTTTAATTTTTTTTCTAGGCTCTTGGGAAAATTATTTCTAAAAATATATTTTATTTCAAAATTTTTATATTCGATTTTCACTTTTGAGAGATTTTAATACGAACAATATAAAAATGCTGAAGAGAGAATCTCCTGTATACTTTTTGTCACATAAAAGTGACGAATTTTAATTCGTTTTTTAGAATTCTTATCTCTTAATTACACAGACCAGTACGTTGGAAGTGAGCTTTTATATCATGTCGAAAACGTGTGAGGTTGTCTACCACAGTGGGTTCTAAACGTATCGTATATACCCAGTATGCATATGAAACGTCGAAATGTCTATATATATACCACCCTAATAAATCATCGCTTCCATTTCCCATGAACAACACAGAATAAAAGAAAATAATATAATTTCATTCCATGTTAAAAAGCTAGTATGACTAAAAATATGTAAGCTACCCATTCTCCTCACTTATTCTTCCTCGTCCTAGTACAGATAACAGATCTAACAAAATTATTGTTCGCAGTGTTCTACCCTAAAGTTATTTTTCATAATATTATGTAGCATAATCTTACAAATTTAATGTTACCCAATAGAACCGATATAAACACTATAATGTATGGATAATATTATAAGACAATAATAATTATGAACATAATATTATGTACCTTTTTTTTTTTATATATTTTTCATAGCTCTCGTTTTTATTTTTAATCAACATTTGTCAGGTTATACCTAATCGAAAATGTCAATATTTTGAGTAACAAGAAATATATTGCCTCTAAAAAAAGGTAAACTTACTAGGTACCTATGAATATAATACGGGAGATTATCCACTCTGTATAATATATTGTATTCTCGTTTTCACAAATTCCAGTTTCTTGCCTATATTAATTTGTGATTGTGCTCAAGTTGGATTTTAATTTTTAACACTACCCCGTTAAAGTCTATGTCCAGCCAACCGATATCAGAAGAAGAGTAGATTTCCCAAAAAGCAGTCCATCTGTTTTTCCAACAGTTTACTTTTGCAAACCTCAGATGGTTGTCTACAGATATAAGTATGGAAAAACGTTTAAACCGTTTAAAAGCTGTTTCCCACTCATCGCACGATGGATCGGGAATACCTCGTGTTTACGGGTGAATGCTATATTTGGTATGAGACAATCCGACCGAGTCTAATACAGTTGTGAATTGTTATTATAACGTTTGTATTTATACTATTCCTGCTGATGTCCGATAATCATAATAATTATCATCCATGCGCAATGCACTATATTATAAATTATAATGTGTAGTGAGTACGAGTGCCGTAATTCTAAATTTTATTGATAGTAACAATTAATAAATATCGATAATATTACACTGTGTCTATGTAAACGGAAAGCATAATTCGGAAACGAATAAACAGTTTTATAGTTATAATTATTATAATAATTTTCGAAACCTTGTAGTTAACTTTCAACCCTAATGCGATGGGGTGAATAATACTTATAATATTATTACCGTATTACTCGAGTAAACAATGTATTTGTAAACAAAGTTGTTAACTGTCAACACACTGTGTGTAAAAAAACCCGGAGGTAAAATAAATAATTATATCGCATGCTATTATTGTAAGTATTTTTATTCGTACAATTTTAAATGGGATGCGGAGCTTAAAAAAAAAACGATTCAATTCAAGATTTGACAACTCGATGTGTATTCATCTCTACATAAATATATCTCGCAACGACGAATGATCGATATGGGCCAATATGAGCTGGTGCTTCCAAATGTATGAATAAAATAAATATAATCTGTTCCAAGTCCTTGTATAATATTTGCTTATTTCCGGGACAAATATTGACCAAACTTCTCTTGAATATATTTTTATTATCCGATCCATTGTCGACGAGATTCCACACCTATATAGGTATTACTGTTCAACCCTCGCAGTTGCTCTGCTCTTATAATGATATTATCCACTCGTCGGTTTACATTTTGACGTTAAACCGAATGTTAGGGACAATCGATGTCGAATCGCTTTTCTATTATCAATAGTTGTGTTATATATTATTGAACGTATAATATTATAATACCATTGATTAGATACCACTGTAGATGGCCCGCTGCTGTACGTCTACAGGGTGATTCATAATCAAAGACATGGTAGTTGTAGCTGAGATCGCATCGGCGGTGTGTACTTTTAAAATAATTTTGATTTTTTTTCTTACCACCAAACCAACATATTATTATTATCATTATGGAAATGATAATATTATTGCCTAAATAGGTAGGTACTCCCATATTATATTGTCGAACATTTTATACGTTACCACTTGGCATTATACCATATACCATTTATTGTCGTGCACGTAAAATGTATATGCACGTGTATGGTTCAGACTATTGGTTATTTTTGTAATAATTATTTTATCAAAATACGTTATCACGGACTACAATAACTAGCTGAATTAGACGGACATAGTAACGAGAACGGAATAGCTTAAGGTGAACCTCGTGTGTATTTGTAGTAGGTATACTTGATCGATATAATATTTAATCTGAGTGACCACTATGACCAACAATACGGAATCAGATAAAACAAAATATATAATAAATGTAAGAACAATTTGTAGTAACGAACAATCTCGTTTCAATAAAACACGTATTGCAATATTATTTAAACTTAGTATACTTAAACAACATTATCGCCTATATCACATGGTTATCTTACTGCACGACAATATATTGACAACAACGGGACATGCCTGCAGTAGCGTCGTGCATGCGTGCTGGTTATCACAACGTGGTAAAACGTCGAATCGATTCGAACACCAGGTGGTTTTTCTTTTATTATGATTTTTTTTTTTTTTTTTGCCCCCCAATAAATTATCAAACGATTCCCCAGGTTTATTATAATTTCATACTGGATATTATACGCCGTCGGCCGTTTTTTCGGACGTCTCGGTCGTGTATACATACACGCTCACGCACTGACCGTTCGACGAACGCTTATAATAAAACGCCGCGTTATAATGCCCGGGGGAGTCGTCGGGGGAAAAAAAAAAACCTCCGGACGACCCGTTCGGGAGGCAATAAAAGTGTTTTTAACTCGGTCGGATTCGGACCAGGGGTTACGGCGGGGAGGGGGAGTGATGGAGAAAAACTATTGGCCGAGAGGGGGAGAGACGGCGAGCGACGAGTCTCTCGACTCTCGGGGGTAGGGTAGGTATAGTGGTACGTGCCCTCCCGCCGTAGGATTTTTCCGCAAAGCGCACCTACGCTATGTAAAACCGCGACCAGTCGTCCGATTCTTGGAGAACATAATAATGACATATTACAACCACCGCCCCGCGGTTAGGATCCCGAAAATATTACTGTTGCGCTATTATATGTTGACCATTTAAACCGTTCAATCGGACATTTTTGTTTTACTCGTGTTTCAATTACGAGCGTCATAATAATATTACACACGCACGCATTATATTATTCCTCGCCTAATGGTTAATATTCCGAGTTATAATTGCGTTATATATTATAACCTAACCCCGACGACCCTGCACGGCTATACATATTGTTACGAGAACGACAAAACGATAATATAAAAAAATCGTTTTCGTCCATATAGTTGAAACCAAAGCGACTATTATTACGACGTGAAACAAAACGGCTTTAAAAAAAGTCCACTACAAAAGCCAGTACTACCTAACTATACCACATTATTGCTATACATATGCAATGTCATTAAAACCAATTTCATAACGAGCTGTTTGAGTGTAAATAATATTATAATATATTTGTAGTGCATTATTATGGGTACATAAATTATAGCAAGAAAAAATACGAAATATATCACAGTAAAATATAAAAAAAAAATTAGAAATAAAATTCTAAATGTTTAAAAAAACGTTCATAATATTTATTTTATTTGTATTTCAAGAGTTAAACAATTCTATAAGGTGTTTTATTATTATTAAATATTTATAGTGAGATGCTTCATAGAAACAGTATTTATTCATCTTTTACATTTTAAATTATGTTGCCTTGTGTATAATAATAATATATTCCAATAAACATTTTTCTTAGATTTTCAAAACTAATAAGCATTGTTATTTGAAATATGTGCTTAGAACTATAAGTTCTACAGTCATATTATAATTTTCTGTTGTAATTATCAATATATTTATATTTATATTAATATTTATTTAGAGAAATGACAACTGTTCTAAAAACGATGTACATATATGTGGGTGTAATCTGCAGGTTTAATAATTTAAACATATTTTATAGACCAATGGACAATGATTATTTTAATTAAAACAATGATGTAGGTTTTTTTTTTTATTTATCAGATTTAGATTTGATTAAATTGGCAATTTGTGAGAATATGAAAAAACATTATACTATGATATTATGGATATTAAAACAAAAGAGAGACAGTTCGTGCAAATAATATTTTCCAATAATCGTTCTAATGGATTTTCAATAAAAAATAAACACATCAATTAACGTGTATACAAGCCTATAAACTCATCATCAAATATAAAAATTGCATTATAAATTTGAAAACACATCGAGGCGTATTAAAATGTTGCAGTGAATTTTGCGTTTGATGTTATTATGTATAGTCCACGAATTATTAAAAATACGAGAAAAAAAACAAAATTTAAAAAATATACGAAATCGGTTCGAAAATGAAAACTATTTGTGTTCCGGTTGTCAGAACGATGGGAGGTCCTATGGCGAGGAGCTGCTGGTCGCGGTTTATGAAGGGGATGTTGATATTTATTCCGGGGGGAGGGGGAGCACACTACGACTTTCACGACGGTAAGATAATAAAAGCAGTAGTAGGAATTTTACAGAATTCTATTTGTTATATTATGATTTTTCTTTTTTTCCATGTTTAATCAAAAGGCGAAATATCTCAGAAAAAAAAAAACACGAAAACCCCACCCGGATAATATAATAAAAAATTTTAGAAATTTGTGTGTGTGTGGGAAACCTTCGAAGCGTAATCTGTGCACGGCATGCCTCGGGCAGACGAGAGTCCTTTACCGACATTCGCCCTAGATGACGATGACGTGTAGATGACTGAGGATTATAATATTATTATATAAAGTTCACACGTGTCTCCTCGACGTTTCTGCGACATAACAATATACCTAGGTAATTAACAGTAGGTTACCGATGAACACGAAGACCAATATTATTATTTGATCACGAAAGCGTACAAAAATACATTTACATAATATCATAATAATATATTATCATATGGGCATACCGTCCTGCAGCGGTGACAAGAACACAATGTCTGTGTAATGTGCCTGAAAATCGATAATAATAATTATCGAATAGGTACAATCAGTTTGTTAAAAAAAAAAGTAAAAAACCAAACAAAAACATATTGTTTAATACGTACATTACGTATTTGTTTTATCTAATTAAAACGAACGCATTTTCAATACTGACGTAATTTTGTTTCAACAACTCGCGTGATTACGTCTAATAATTACCTATATAATGTACAATAATTAATTATGGTGTGAATCTAATGTGTGTACAGGCTAATATCAATGTCATAATAATAATAATTATGGTGTCGCTGTATTCGTTAACGGTTTTATTCGACGCGAATGAATTATTCACATCACCGGTACGGTATCTTCCAGTCGCGATTGGTCGTTGCTGGATAAAAGATATATTTTACCGTTTTGTTTCGAAGAGTTTCGAAAATAATTTGTACTTACCTGCTAAAGCAAATGCCATTAAAGAAATATGTACGTTATTGATGATGATTTCGGTACGATTCAACTTCACTTTTAAGTTTAAACAACTATATATAGCTGGTAGTTACAAACTTTTAAAAATTAATTAAAACGTATACCATTTATTTATTAATATCAAATTGTGAATTTTAATGAAAATCTCATATTTCAACTAGCAAAATATACAATCGGTTTGAATAGTATTGAGATTTTATAATAAATTTGCAATTTTAACATTAAATTAAATTATTTTACATAATATTGTTATATTTTTAGGTACCAGCTATAGTATGTCGACACATTTCTCTGCAACTCCATTTACGACACTATACTATTAATAACTACGTGATACGAAAACCGTAAGCATAATAATATAATTAAATATACAAAAATCGACTCGGTAAAAAGTTTGTTAAATTACAATCCTATGATATATTATTATCAGCTATGTAATAATTATAAAATTATATATTTTTTTTTTTTTTGATGATCTTTAAAGCCCGGCGACTATGGCCATTAGCTGATTGTGGGATTTTATGATTGTAGGTATTAGGGTTTGTAATGATAGGGTTTTTACACGTGTGTGTTGTGTTTGGCAGAATTTTTGATTGGGCACCCGTAGGTATCTGCCATGCTCGGGTGGGGGATGGTGACACTTGTTCTCCGGACACCGTGACTTGTCCGAAGAAAAATGCCACACATGGCAAAGGAATCGAACTCGGGTCGGCCACTCCGTTCCCTTATTATATTTTGTCTAGACATGATCCGACATTTTAAACTTAAATAGTATTTAGGCACAACAACTCTGGTAAAATATTTAGATTACTCAACATTTACAACTCATACGTACATCGTTTTTTTTTTTTGTTTTAGACATTCACTTCTCATCGGTTTAGTTATAATGTTACAATAATTGATACCTAAATTATATAATTTTTTTTTCTGTTTGTTCATTGATAAGACCTCAAGGTTTTTGTCAATGCTTGTCACAAGTGGGGCAGTAGGGAGGTCAAGTGATAAATGTATCTATGTATATACCATAACTATATAGGGTGATTCTTTTATCATTGAACACTCATTCTTTCAAAAAGTATTAATATTTTTGAAAATATTTTTTTGTATAGTTTCAAGTTGTTAAAAAACAACGTATTTATTAAAAAATCATATTTTTAAATATTTTCTATCTCCTTACATTTTTTTTTTAAGTTTTTTACTTTTTTGAATGATAACATATAGTTTTAATTTCATATTCCAAAGCAGACTATTTTTCTAAGTATTTTGATACATAAAAATAGAATTTAGGACGAGTATAATAGTTTATGAGGTGTAAGTATTTAAAGTTTATGTGTGCGGAGAGGAGTGGTACGGGGTTATCCCGCAAAATATTTTTCCAGTACTCCGCTTGTCTAAACTTTAAATAACTTTAAATACTTATAACTCATAAACTGCTCATCCTAAATTCGATGTTTATGTATCAAAATGCTTAGAAAAATAGTCTGCTTTGGAATATGAAATTAAAATTCTATGTTATCGTTCAAAAAAGTAAAAAACTTCAAAAATTCGAAGGATAAAAAAACTTAAAAATATAATTTTATAATAAAAACATTGTTTTTTTTATCAACTTGAAACTAGGTATAAAAAAAAATATTTTCAAAATAATCAATACTTATTGAAATAACGAACGTTCAATGATAAAAGAATCACCCTGTATTATGCATGATACTCCCTTCTCCGAGAGGAGACATGTGCGGTCTTCACAACCAGTGGAAAGGGACCTAGTTAGAAATTGGACGATGCAATCTGAAAACAATACGGGGAAATGGTGATCGAGTAGAAGCACACACATTTAACGCACTTTGCTATGAATCGAACCGATTACTATGTGAGTCGTAGTCACGATTAAAGATATTTACAGGTTGCACATCGCCTAGTAACAAACAGCTTTAAGATTGATTTATATAATGTAACTGCATTAAACAGCTTGAAAAATTTTACTACTAGCGCTTGATGTCAACAGTTAACTATATGTGTCGACACTTAGAACTAATTTTACACCTATATATCTGTATAATCTGTTAATTGTAATACTGCCGCTTGGAGCGCTACTGGTTAATTTTCGATAGTAATTTCATGCACTCCTTATCAGACGCCGATGGGCAACCTGTATTGGCGATTGAAAGTGATAAGATGTAACGGGGACGCTGCGTATCATTTATATATCATTTTACTAGTTCCCCGTTACAGATCCACCCCCCTACCGACTAGATAACTGCTAACCTTATATTATGTTTAACCGTGGTCGTAGTCAACTGCGGGCGACCAATGAGTCACTCCGGCCCCATAATATTATTACGACAATATATTATATCTCATTATTCACGTGAAGCTTTTAAGTTGAATATAATACGTTTTAATGAACCGATCATCTATTCACTTGAAACTATTATTCACCATTATTATACTATAATCATATTATTATTAAGTATTAGAACTGTTACGCTTGGCTGGGATGCTATTCAGATGTGGAGAAAATCACCGATGCCGCGGCCAAATTATTATTAATTGTCAGTTCTTCGTAATTCGTTATTAAGACAAAAAATACCTAATGTGAATTATGAATACGATTGCCACATCAGCGGACAACATTATTTCTGCTCGTCGTTATTTATTTCCATTTTAAATTATACTACCTCACGTTCAACCATCGTGTACGCGTATAAATACAAACGATTATGGGGGTTTGTAGGTATACGTAATAATATATTGTAATTTGGGGAATTTAATTAAACTTTAATCGATCGTTTTCAACTCTTTGCCGATCTCGGAGTCACTTCCTGTAGTTCATGGTTTGAACGCATTTAATAACTTTAGATAAATATACGCATCTAAACTAATATTATATTTTGTTTAAATAATTACCATAAAACGTATACACCCATTTAATCTTGTTCGGAACTACATCCACGACCTCTAAAATTCAGTTGTAATATAAATAAATTGATTGGAAAAATAATTAAAATTATTCAGTCGATCAAGTCTCATTATTGCCGAAGAGATCTCACAAATAAATATTGATAGCTGCTTAAGTATATTGCAATGGATACACTATTATCTATTGGCGTTCAATATAGGTACATATACAGATATACGGTATTTATATAGCAGATGTGGACATTTGATCGAGTTTTAGAGGGTTTTCACGATTTATTTCGGTCAGCCGATCTCGAACTGGGTCATCCTTATTATTTTATATTTTATTCTCGCAAATTTTCATTGCACTGTAAGATTAAGTTGGTAAATATAGTGTTTTTAGTGAACTCGTGGGTTAAGTACTTATTACTTTCAACAAGCAAATCGTCAATGATATTAGGCTTTATTACAAGGAACTGTAAAGATTTCACTGATCCCGTTGCTGTAAATACTTTAATTACTTCTTCAGAGTATAATTCTGCGGTTTGGTCGCCTCACATAAAATATCAAATTCACAGCTTAGATAATATACAAAACCATTTCTTGAGGTTTTCAGCCTTCAAATGTCATATTACTCCTGAGGTTCATTCTCCTTACCACCCATTATACAATTTGTTTATTATTGTTGGTTTACAAGAAAGAAGAAAAAATAATTAAATTAAACTTGTAAATGGCTGTCCAGAACTTTTAAGTTTTATCAATTTTAATGTCCCTCAGCGTAGAACTAGGTCTACTACTATTTTTTTTATGTATTTTCACAAAATACAAATTATGCTTTAGCTTCGCCTATTAACAGAATGACGTCATTAGCTAACGTAACAAAATTTGATTCATATAACTTTACTAACTGGGAATCTTTTAGTAATTATGTGCATAGAATTTTTTGTATTAAGTGTATTTATATTATTATTATTATTATTATTGTAACTTGTATCATTTGAATTATTATTATAATATCAGTTTAATTACTGTATATTTGTACTATTATATTAGTTATAATTGAATAATGTTTAAATGTAATAAATAAATAAACAAAGATTTAAAAATATATATATAAAAGTCGAGCGAGAGTATCTACTGACTTAAAATCATATAATAGTGGACCAGTCGAACACGATCAACCCGTTTGCTACCACAGATATAGGAAGTGCATGGTTCGGTATTAGACTAATTTAGTTGATTATCCGGTCGATTGATCTCGGCAATTAAAAATATAATAAATATTGATGTAAACTATAATTATCATAATATTTAACACGCTATAAGAGCATGTCTAAAATATGTATTGTATAATTGGAAACAATATGGTTATGAGTCAAACGAATAAGTTTAAATTGTAAAAATTCCATAGAGAAAAATGAAAAATCATATTGTTATAATATATTATAATATAATATTATAGAAATACCTTTTTTGGTATAATCGACATCTTATAATGTCATATAAATCATAATATCACATTATTGCAGTCTTGTAACTGTAAGACTAAGTATATTATGCAAAACGAGTAACTTGTTATAAGACAATTTATGAATATTATGACTAGGGCTAAGATTTTGTAGCAAATGCTTCTTTTGAGGGAAGTGTGATAGAAAGATAATTCTTATATATAAATATGAATATATTCTTATATACGTTTTGAATCGTTCTGATTTTAATGAAGTAAACTTTTTTCCACAAAATCTGCTTTTTATTGCTTTTCTCCCTATTTGGTTACGTTTTCTCGATTTTTTGGTCTATAAATATCAATCGAAAATCAGTGAGGTATAAGCGTATAGTGTTCTAAATAGTTTCTCTCATCGCCAAAATGCCAAAAGTTAAAAATTCAAATTTAAAATTAAAGAAGAAATTTAAATTTAAGAGAATTCGGTTAGAAAAATGTGCTTATGACTGACGGAAATATTATATTTTGTAAATTGTGTGAAGTCAAAATAAATTCGGATAATGAATATAACGTTCAACAACATATTGGCAGAGAAAAACACAAAGAAGCATTGAAAAAGCTTGAAGCTGCAAAACATAATGCAGTTCAGCCATTCATTCAACAATTTTGTAAGTCTGATTTTAATGCTGACCTATGTCCCGCACTTGTAGCGGCGAATGTCCCCCTAAACAAATTAAATAACGAACATTTTCGGTCATTTCTTTCAAAATATTGCAATAAAACTATTCCAAATGAATCAACCTTACGAAAAGGATACTTCGATTCTTGATACACCAATACGATAACTAAAATACGCGATGCTGTGAATGGCCAAAAAATATGGGTTTGCATAGATGAAACAATTGACAGTGTGCGACGTAATGTAGCTAATGTCATTATTGGTATTTTGAAACCACAAGATGTTGGTAAAACCTATCTTATTCACACAGAATATTTAGACAAAGTGAACCATAGTACTATTTTTCAATTATTTGACAAATCTATGCATATTTTATGGCCAAATAATGTTGATCATGAGGACATTTTATTATTTGTTTCGGATGCCGCGCCGTATGTGAAAAAAGCTGGCCGCTGCATTCAAACACTGTATCCAAAAGCTTTACATGTGACATGCTTAGCTCATGCCCTCCATAATGTGTGTGAAGAAGTAATGAGGTACATGGATTACAGCAGTCGACTATTATTGCACATATATAAATGAAATATAAAAAATGCAGTTGAAGAATTCAGCGAGAATGCCCAGTGTGTGAATGTTGTAAAAGAGCTTATAAAAGATCAATCTATCTGCATTCAAATCTCGTCTACATTACAACAAATTTTGGATTTATACCACATGCAATTACACAATTAGAAAAAAGAGGTATTTTTTATTTTCGTTTCAAGTATTTGCTGTATTTATATATTATTTTTTTTTTAGGCGAAACCTTGGCAAAAATTATAGGCATTGTGTTAGAAGCAAAACAAAAGTTGGAGGAAGCTAATGGCGAAGTAGCGAAATTGATTTTAGAAAAGTGCAATCGTGTTTTTTCAAAGAATAATGGATGGGCAGAACTTCAAAAAGTCAATAGTATTCATAATGGCACTGCACTAAACGTAAATGTGGAACAGTATGATTCAAATGATTTAGTTTACACGAAATATGCACCGATTACATCGGTTGACGTGAAAGGTCTTTTTCTATGTATAAAAATATATTAGCACCCAACAGAATGAGTTTTAATGAAAATAACTCGACTAAATATATGGTTGTAAATTCCTTTTTTAATATTTAATTTTATGTGTAATTGAAATTTGCTTTTTTAGTATTAAATTAATGAACGCTTTTTTTGGCTACTTAAAATGCTTTTTTAAGGATTTATTTTGCTACAAAATCCGAGCCCTAATTATGACCATGTACGAAATCAAATCAATACGTATAATCTAAGGATAATATAGTCTCTCCAGACAGTATTTAATACCATTGTTAGGTAAGATTACTATTTGTTCACCGCTTTCGATCTAATAGCCAATATTGTACAATATTATGTATATAGTAGTACCTATAGGTAGGTAAATTAGATGCGATATGTAATGAAGTGTTCTCAATGGTGTACAATGCTCCAGGTCTCCACCAATATTAATTTCCGTGTTCCTGAATGCTTCTCCCGTACACCAACCCCTCTTTAATTCTCACCCCACTCACTACATATTATGACCGCGACCCACAGCCATGCACATAATTCTACATTCCTCAAATTTTATGAATTCTAGTATTTCACTTAGTTCTGTGACCGAAACATGTTGTTAATCTTTGTTTTCGCTATTCAGTTATAATAACAGATGTTTTTGTATGTCTGCTGTTATTGTATTGCAGGTTATTTGTTATCTACAAATAATATGTTTTGTATATTATTCCAATTTTTAAAACGTATAAAAAATACTTAATTATAGCCTGATTGGATATTAATAAATAAACAATAAAGATAATCATTTAAGTGCAAAGTGCAATTGAAAACAATGACAACAAATAGCTTATTATAATATTGCAATAATTCGATACATGTAACTTTCGTAAAATTCATACCTCAACCCGTACGATTTTTTCTGTTTACTTATACGAATATTGTATATCATAATAATATTATGACATATTGATAACGGTAGTGCGTGCGTTGTCTAATCGCTATTTTCACAGTGGAGAGAAACGAATATAAAAAAAAAAAGAAATTCAAAGATATAGAGAGAAACAGAGAGGGATCGGAGGGGCGTACCGCTGCCGAAGGAAAACTTTATCCTCCGCCGTCTCGCAAATATTGCTCTTACACAATACCCGAGACGACACAGACAGGAATTGCCACCACTGAGTCGGCCGAGTTTTGATTTTAATTAAATAAAACCTACCGAACCAATAAGCACCGCGGCGGCAATGGATATTAAAGGTGAAATTAATTGCTATTTCAATGGAATCCGTGCGCCGCCGTTCGCTGTGTAGTGTGTACCCACCGGTCGTCGTCGTCGTCGTCGGTGGTATTATTGTAATAATAAATAATAAGCAAACGCGTAATACACCACCGCATCGTTTTTAATTATTTTAAAAACCCGTTTGTGTCGAGCCAAAAGTTTTTCGCGCATGTCCATTGTCGCACCTCCCCCTCGTCGCAGAGGCGGCATGGCTTCCGTCGAATCATCGCAGCAGCTATTTCTATTAGTTAAGGGAACCGGTGCGAGTTTTTCAAATTTTCCGAAATTCAATAAAATTTGAATATAAAATTTTATATTTTAGTTGAAACCTAAATTATAATACTTTTCCAATAATCTATTACCGGATACCTATTTAGGGGGGGGAGGGTTGATAGGGTGTATTAAATCGATAAAAATTGTAGAATTGTCGGATTTTGATGACTATTATTTTATTTGAGAGAAGAAGACCAAATGGAGGCCCACATCGACCTCTGATTTTGTATTTTATTTCAAATAATTATACGAAAAATGCTTTTTATTTTGTATGTTTTAGACATATTATTATATAAAGTTTGAGAATAAAATATTGAAAAACAGAAATCGATGAGGGGTGTAGAATAATATCCGTCTAGCGATTAAAAAAAAAATTATGAAATTTGTTTGATTTTACAAGGCGGTATCGTTATTCGAACAGAGTGTATTTTTGAAGACAAAACGGCATCGGCACCGGGCGCATTAACATCAGCTGAAACAATGCCGTTCTGGTGCATCGCAGATTTAGTCCTACGGGAGTGGTGAAGGGGTAGTAGGCATATTTTAAGGGCCCGAACGGTCTATAGGTTTATATTGCGTTACATAATATTTTAATATCGTTGCGGGTATATCTTAACAATGCCGTCATTAAGGATTGAGGTTTCGATTCATCTCGGTCGCGCGTACACGTGAAACCGAGTAGGCGAATAAGCCGCTTTCGCCCCGTCAAA
>WHPZ01584997.1:0-47528 GCA_016617965.1 Macrosiphum rosae
TAATATCATCTAATATACATCATAGGCTGACTCATGACTGACCGTTCTCGCTCAGAACATTTTTCTTATACATTGATATTATATCATTGAATTCAAATTTAACAACGCATTCAGCTGTGATTTACTTGAAACCTACTGTCAGCAGACTGCAGAGTGATATCCACTTACCCACGTTTTTTAAGTTGTGTTTGAGACTTGAGGTATATAACTCGACAAATACATAAATTGAATTTATTTTTATTCCTCTTTAGATTCGAGTTATCGAGACTTGACTGTAAACAGATCCATTGTTATCATTACGCACTTATACTTGGTTAGTTAGTTCAATAGTCAGGATAGTTTTTAAAAGTAGATGCATAGAAACTAGTGTCGTGTTAGGTACACCAAAAACATGTTATAGCAGTTGGTATGGACAATAGTGACTACTGACTATATATACCTACTATACCTCCAGGTTCCTGACTCATTACAAATTAAGTCTACGGGCAGTGTACGAAACTAAAAAGATTTATGATTTTTTGATAATATTGCTTGTTTCCATAGGTTTTCTACTTTTGCCCCACCATTTTTCTTTCCCCTATTATCATAATTTCATATGCTTCGCCATGACAGTTATTTACTATCATAGCATATTAATTATTATATCACTACTTTAATTCTTTGTAATTCCTTCGTAATTTCACTATGAAACTTAAAATTATTTAAATACCATGAATTTATATAATTTCTGAAACCAATAGATTTTGGATCCGTGATTTAAATAATTTAGTGTTCGTATAACCTTGAGTCCAAAGCTCAGCTGCCATATAATGATCATAATATAATGATTGATGCTTGTTATGATATGGTGGATACTGGATTGGGCAGGTGACGCCCCAGTTGGTTGATTTGAAGACCATTGTATTTCAATTTTAGGCCACTATCTATTATACAGTATAACTTATACTTTGGTTATGTCTAAATGTTCCATCGTTTTATATTATTACTAACAAAAAATCAAATATTACCTACAACTGGCAAAATATTAATGTTTATTTAAGATTCTGAGTGAAACAATGAATGTATTGATTTTACAATGATATGTGTTTTTTTTAAATTTTTGTGTCTGTCATCACCTTTTAGGACAGTAAAAAGGCTAGGATTTTCTTCAACAGTATCTTTTCTCATAGGAAAGTGAATCTATTTTGGTTTTTTGTGTAACTCTAAAACAGATGACCGTAGATACATGAAATTTTTACTGACTGTTTATATTAGCATTTTCTATACACATTTTTTAAAATATTTTGACTTATTTTGAGCTGTAACAATTGATAATTTATAGGTTAAAATAAATAAAAATAAAAAGGCAGATTAGGCAGACTGTAGAGGCCTCCCAGCGAAGGTACTACGACATGAGTAGAAGATATTAATGTATTGTTATTATAGGGTTCACCAAAAATTAAACTAAAATAAATATTAGCTTGGGCATGTGCACAAAACATAAATATTATATCAATATGTGTAGGTACGAACAATATTTACAGTATTTTACATAAATTAACAACAGTAGTTGAAATTATTTAAATATTTTATTTATTACTTTTTATATTATCATGTAATTACTGAAAATAATTTTTAGATTCTGAGAGGAGTTAGAAAGCTAATGATCTGCAATGGGGTTTATTATTATTTTTTTTTTATCCTGTATAGGTACTATGTATATTATTTAATGCCACTGGAAAAACCACCGACAAATTACCAAAAACCGCTAAAATATAAAGCGTAATTTATAACGCTTTGTTTATCACCATTATAGAAAAGAATAAAAAATAATAATACTATTATAATATTATAGTATATTTAATTCAACTTACAGGCTATAATAAATAATAACAATATAAAATATCCAGACTGACACATGTTTCCACTCAGAATCGTTTTTCTCATATCTACAATGATATTACCTACCTATACCTATGTCATTGAATTCAAGTTTAATACAATCCATTTTACATTGACCCACTTGTAACCTACTGTACACTATACAGTAGAGCAACATCCACTTACCCGATTTTTTATTTATTATTTTACAGAAAAATCACTCAAAAGATTGGTGTAACTATAATATTATAACCATAGAAAAAATGGACTATGAAAGAATGTTAACAAAAGGGGCGTTAAGGTCCATCAAGAACGATGAAAGAGTTCAATGTCCTGTCATGCAAGTTATTGATATTGAAAATGTTTCAAAAAAACGGGTTTATAATAATAATAATATAATTGTAAAAGGTTATAATTTATCTGTTTCTGACGGTGAAAATATTATGAATTCTGTTGAGATGAACATTGGCTTGAACAGTATGGTTTCTACTAGAGAACTTTCCAAATTTTCCATTATAAAGATAAATCGTTATATGATAACTAATAGTGTTGAACCAGCTAAACAACCAAGAAAAGCCATTATTTTTACAGATTTGGTTGTTGTTGTACCAGGTTCTATTGTTATTAAGACTATTGGTAACCCTCAACCAATTATTAATAACATTGAACCAATGCTTAAAACGGATGCTTCAGTTCGGATGGTTCAAGCTTACGAAGAATCTAGGGTATTGCATGCAAAGCATCAAATATGGTAACTAATTTTCTTATTTTAACAAAGTTATATAATTTCTTATTACAATTGAAATAATGCTATTTTTATTTATTTTAATAGTCTGGATACTATTATCCAGTCTCTACAATTGTATATATATATTTACTATTTACAATTTAATGTCTTTATGGAAATACGTTTAATAAAAAAGGAATTCAAAGCGTAATATTTTAAATAGTTTCTGATAAAAACTACAATACCCAATAAGCAATAGCAATTATATTTATATATCATGATAACAAAATCGTATAACCTTGTATTAGTTTCCTATATTTATTTACTTGAGAATTATAGTATGTAAGTATGTTAATTGCAGTTGATTTGATAGAATTACAATTATAATACCTACCTAGTACCTACCTACTTCTTTATTTGCAATGTGTTTTAACTTTTAAGTTTATTCTATAATGAACATATTAACTACACTATGTATATACTATTTAAGTAATTATGAATGAGTTTTGAAACTATTTTTTGTTGTTTGTACAGGAGATCAATTATAGAAACAGGACAATATCTAAGATTATTGTCACCGGGTGCATTACAATTTATCGTGAAAAATTTAGAAGTCAAATATCCTGTCATGCAAGTTCTTGGAATTAAACAAGTGACAGATTACTTAGGAACAAACAGATATCGTTTAATGATTTCGGACGGTCAACATTACAGTTCTTTAGTAATGTTAGCTACTCAGTTAAATAATATGATTACTAAAGGCTATTTAAACAAATTTTCAATCATATATATAAGAAGTTATGCAGTCACTCAACTAAGTCCGACTAATAAAAAAATCATTCTCCTTTCGGATTTGATTTGTTTGACTGGTTGTCTGGATAGAATGATTGGTGATCCTAAACCAATCGTGGAGTATTCAGGTCAAGTAGTTGAGAATAGTATACCTGCTTCAACTGATGAGATTCCTGAACCAAGTGTTGAAATGGACACTTCAGCACCACCAACATCACCAATAGATCTGGATCAGGAAGTGGTGAATTTACCTTTGAATTTAGATATGTTACACATTTTTTAATTTATTTTATGGTTTGTCATATTTTTATTTTCCATTCTACAACATATAATATTATCATTCAAATTCTTTACACAGAATTTATAGGCTCAATTAAAAATATGTTTCTTTTTTCACAATAGTTGCATTAACGTATTATAACAATATAATCACTGTAATTATAAATCATTGAAAATTATAAATTTTGAATATTTTTTTTTTTTTAATTTTTAATAAATTTTTAATAAATCGTAATTGACTTTAAATTGTTGCCTTAAATTACCCAAATAGGACTGTTAAATAAAACCTGTGAACTCATAAGCTTTGATTCTGTTTTCATTTTGCAAATGATTTTTAGATTCTGAGCAAAGCGATGAATGAATTGATTTTACAATTATGTGTGTTTTCAAATTTTGTAATTACCTGACTTCTGTCTGTGTACAATGTATACTGTACACGATAAGTATTCGAAATAATACTTTGATTTTCAACTTGTGTATCTTGTTTGATGGGAAAATGAATTTAGTCGGTGCATTGTGCATTGGGAAGGTAAAAAATTTCCCGGTAGTTTTCAAAAGCACCGAGAAAAACGAAAAAAAAAACTAAGGAAAACGGGGAATTTTTACGCAAAATCGGTTTTGGTTTTTGGACTTTGGTGTAACTCTAAAACAAATAATAGATACATGATATCTTCATTGAATGTTTGTATTAGCATTTTTTATCAACCATATAACTTTCAATATATTTTGACTTTTTTTGAGCTGTTTACGGACATTACTATTCAGTTTCTAATATTTTAGTTTTTTTCTTTAAATGTCAATAAAATGTTATTCATTGGATAAAAAAGTTTGACAAATTAATACAAGTCTTCTAATATATTGTTACAATTTTAGTTAAAAAATATTAAAAATACGTAGTCACAATTTAATATGAACATTGAAAGTTTGAATTTTGACCAAAGGTGTAAAAATCACGATTATTTTGAGTTAGAAATTCATAAACATTTTTCTTTTTAATTCTAAGGTTTGAAAATTAAATACAAAACTCCTCGTAAGTTTTTCTACTTTCATCAAACAAAAAAATTTCTACTAGAAAATCAAATTAAATTTTTATGAGCGTTTGAAATTCAAATATTTATATCATTACATGCAGTTTACTCGATTTTGTAGCGATTTCCTTATTTTCTTATAAGTCACAAACGAATAACTGTAAATACTTGAAATTCACATCATATGTTTATTTTATCAATTTCCATACTTGAAAAAATGTTCAAAATACTGTGACTCGTTTTGTGTTGTTTACGGACATTTTCAATTTTAGATTCTGAGTGAAACGATGAATGCATTGATTTTACAATGCTTTGATTTTCAACTTCAATATCTTATTCGATGGGAATGTGAATATTGTTGGTGCACTCGGGAGGTCAAATTTTAAAATTCCCAATAGTTTTCAAAAGCGCCGGGAAAAACAACATAAAAATTAAGGAAAAAAAGGAATTTTTACGCAAAATCGGTTTTCCACAGTAAAATGTTATTCACTGCATGGGTAAAAAGCTTGAATATTTAATACAATTCTTCTAATATATTGTTACAATGATAGTTAAAAAATATTAAAAATACATAGACACAGTTTAATATGAACATTTAAAGTTCGAATTTTGACAAAATTCAATAATTATTTTCTTGTCAAAAATTTATAAAATGTTCAACTCTTATAGCTAAGGATTGAAAATTTAAAACAAGGTTCCACGTAAATAGGTAAATATATAAATTACTTTATTCACAATAATATCATTAAATATACTTAGTAATATCATTGATTGATGATTCTAAATACTCAATAATATTTATAATCAATGGTAATATCATGGGCTGACTGACCGTTTTCGCTCAGAATTGTTTTTCTTAAACAATGAAATTATTTTATCATTGAATTCAAATTTAACACTATCAATTACACTTTACAGTGACCCACTTGTAACCTACTGTACAGTCGAACGATATCCACTTTCCCACTTTTTTTTGTTTTTTTTTCTTTAATTGTCAATAAAATTTTATTTGTTGGGTCAAAAAGCTTGAAAATTGAATACAAGGCTCCTGATATATTGTAACTATATAGTACTTAGTTGAAAAATATGTTTGGTTGATTTGGACTGTCATAGCCATAGACGTCAGGCCACATCACTAGTTAAGATAGCTATATTATACTATACCACAGATTTCTATATTATTTGTTTCTATAGATGCAGTATAGAAGTCTATGTATAGTATTCTAACTTATTCTACATTCTACAGGATAGGGAACAAGGTGGATTTATAAATCCACCTTGAAAAAGAACTATGATTCCCCGGCAACCGCAATCCTACTATAGTATTTTCCGCAATGTCGACTTTTGTTATCATTAACTGTCCCTTATTGTCACAAAACAATTTATTATAATAATATTATAATATACTCTTGGTATTGTCAAGCTGTCAGCATAGGCGCCAATATGGAATTTCAATGGGGGCGCTTCAGCCCTACCATTTTTTTAACTAAAAATTATAAGTTGAGGCTTTGTCCTTATACCTTAAAATGATGCAAAATAATCATCGAATTATTATTTTTAGTTATAACCACTAACATCTGTAATGTTGTAGGCTTAATTAAATTTTAAAAATCACAATTTTATAAAATAATAAATGTACACAATTTTATTTTAATTAATATTTACAAAATTAAATTAATTCTTCTTTGACTTTTTTCAAGATCATTTAAGAGCAATTCCACATCAATATTTATGTGTTTGTCTATAGGTACTAAGTAAGCCCAAACTAATAAAACGAAATTGATATCTATTGTCTACACACCAACATACAATTAAAACTATTAATTTTATTTCTGACAATAGCGTAATAACAGATTTATCGTATTTATGTAATTATGTATACATTGTGTCATTGTATAAAACGTTCAAAATCTCTGAACAATTTTTATAAAATAGCCGCCCTTGATTTTTTTTTAATTTATTTTTATGTATTACGCACCTACTACGACGTAGGTCATGTTATAATAATTTTTTTCTTTACAAAAATTACATTAATACGATAATAAATCCGGGGGGTGGGGCTGAATTCACATTAGGGGAATTAGCCCCCTCACCCTATTTGAGCCTATAATGACAGTCAGAGCTGAGAGTATGCAATTTGCTACGAGCGTACGGCACTGAACTGTAAGTTTGTAAGCCGGGTTATCGCCACGAAATTTAGTAAGGCGGGAAAATGATTACAAATTATCAATTGTACAACCTCTTTGAGGTTTAGATCAACTCTCCTATCAGCTCATTTCCCGCCCTTACTTGTGTATTCTTTGTAACCACTACTATATCTAACTAGTGAAATATAGTGAATACAGATTACAGTCACGGAATTGAAAATACTCTAGACGAAGAGTACAAATTAGACTTTAGTATTTAGTGTTCGGTTAGTGGTTACTTACCATAGAAAATAGAAGTCCAGTTGGCTGCTGTTAAACGAAATACCATATTCCAGCGGTCAATAAATATATTTTAACTAAAAAGTAAGACACTTCATAATTAATATTAACCGTACTTCGGGTGTTAAATCCAATCGTTCAGTACAACACAGGCGACGAACGTGTTCAATTACCTATTTTGCTTCCAAATCGTATCTAATTTTAAAAGTCGAACTATAAAATATGTAATAAATATAAATACTCATTGATTATTTATGTTTTTGATAGTAATACCAATTACCATAATCTCATTCCGTCTGGCGCTTAGTTTAATCCCGATGTGAATAAACGACACACTCGCACTATTCGGACGAAATACATATTTTCGACAATTCTAAACTATAAATATTTGTTTGTAAGTAGATACTAAAAAATAGCTGTTTCAAATACACAGGTAATGTGTGTATTTACAATTTATTTTTTTTACACTTCAGTAATATTTGATAATAAATTTTGTTTGATTTTAAATATGCTAAATTATTATTTTTAAATAGTACTAAGGTATTGAATTAGTGCTTTGTAATTGATGTATTATGCCTTTCGTTAAATTTCTCTAAAATCTGTTGTCAACTTCCTAGTATAGCTTGGAATACTTAATTGAACGTTAATTTGGTAGGTACCCATCACTTATTATTAATAACATTGTAAAGAATTCAATAGTTTTTAATTCACTGTATTTGAGGCTTATTCTTAATTGATGGCCATTTACTTAAATTTATTTTATTTTTCAACTATAATCAAGCAAAGTGTTTTAATAATACGCTGTTATTAATATAAACTATTTAACGCAACAAAATATTGACCCAATATTTACTAGCCTTATTTTAGATTCTGAGCAGAGCAATAAATGTATCAATTTTATTATTATTTTTTTTTTTTTGTCTAAAGGCACTTAAATATAAATAAAAATGAATCTAGGTATATTTGTGGAAATAAATTATGTCTTGTCAATAATGTCTCACAAAATTTACCTACTACATAGTTTTTATGAACACTATTATAAGTCACCATAATAATATAGGTATAACCACATTTTTTCAATTGAAAGAATAGTTTACCAATTTAATTACCTATATTAATAAAATGGAAATAAGCTATTCAAATTGACAAGTGAGTGCAACGATAATATTGTATTTTTAAATATTGAAGATTATCAACAAAAGTATTATGATGATCATCATTACTTTGATATTAAATAACTGTTACATTTAATTTAATTTTATGGTATAATAAAATAAAATACACAGTGGAATAATATGTCACCTGTTTAAAATGTTTTTAAATGTAAATTGTTTTTAAAATTAAGTATTCATTATTAATTCTATGTTATGTTCATTCAGGAAATCATTCATTAAAAAAATGGAGTATGAAAAAATGTTAACAAAGGGTGCTTTAAAGTCGATCATGAACAATGAAGATGTTAAAGATCCAGTCATGCAAGTTCTCGGTGTAAGGAAAATTACTGCTGCAGGAGCAAATGAAAGA
The DNA here is from genome assembly GCA_016617965.1 of Macrosiphum rosae. Classification (NCBI taxonomy): domain Eukaryota; kingdom Metazoa; phylum Arthropoda; class Insecta; order Hemiptera; family Aphididae; genus Macrosiphum; species Macrosiphum rosae. Next base: position 8,637 of record WHPZ01584997.1, read on the forward strand.
TATCGCTTACTTATTTCTGATGGCCATAATTTAAATTCTTTTGCCATGTTGGCTACTCAGTTGAATGGCATGGTTTCTTCTGGAGAAATTAATGAATTTTCCATCCTAAAGATAAAACGTCATATAATCAGTAACTTGACTGACCGCTCAAAAGGAAGTAAGCAAGTTATGATCCTTATAGATTTAGCAGTTATGGTACCTGGTGATGTGGTGGGTTCAAAAATTGGCGATCCTAAACCTATAATTGATAATTCTGGTCAAATAGTGGGAAATGGCGCTTCTGCTTCAGTCGATGATTCCACACCCCACTCTAATTCTTTGGCAAAAGCACATTCTGTCCAATCAAGTATTGTAGATAATGGTCTTCAGCGAGATATTGATGCTAGCAATATTCATCCTATTAATTCTCTAAGCCCATATCAAAATAAATGGACAATCAGAGCTAGAGTTGTAAACAAAGCTCCTGTTCGTACTTGGAGTAATCAAAGAGGCGAAGGTAAACTTTTTAGCATGGATCTACTTGATGAGAGTGGTGAGATTCGTGCAACTGCCTTTAATAGTGAATGTGACAAATTCTTTGATATGATTGAAGTAAATAAAGTATACTTTATAACTCGCGGCGCAATTAAAACAGCAAATAAGAAGTTTTCAAATCTGAATAATGATTACGAGCTTACTCTTTCTGGTGAAACACAAATATTTCCATGTCACGACTTTGATGATACTCAAATGCCCGCTCTGAAATTTAATTTTGTTCCATTGAGTCAAGTGAAAGACGTTGATGTTGATGGTATAGTAGATGTCATAGGAGTTTGTCAAACTGCAGGAGAATTAACCATGTTAATGTCAAAGACTACAAGAAAGGAATTAAAAAAAAGAGATGTGACTATAGTCGACCAGTCTTTGAGTTCAGTGACTATTACTTTGTGGGACACTCAAGCAGAAGATTTTGATGGATCATTGCAACCTGTAATTGCTATAAAAGGAAGCAGAATCAGAGAATTCATGGGTAGCAAATCATTGTCCCTTTTAGGATCAACTGTAATGCAAATAAATCCAGACATAGACGAAGCACATCGCTTAAGGGGTTGGTATGATTCACTTCCTTCAAATGCAGAATTCACTAGTATTTCAGCCCGTTCTGATGCTGGAGCTAACAATCAATTTCTTACAATTAAAGGAGCACAACTTGCTCAACTTGGTAGTGGGGAAAAAGCTGATTATTTTAGTATGTACTCGCATTTGATTTTTGTGAAATCCGAATCTGCCCTGTATAAAGCATGTCCAAAACCAGATTGTCAAAAAAAAGTTATCGATCGAAATGACGGAACATATCGTTGTGAAAAGTGTAACGATGAAACAGAAAATTTCAAGTATAGATTGATGCTCTCGGCACAATTGAGTGACTCGACTGGAAACCAGTGGGTAACCATGTTTCAGGAAACTGCTGAAAGTCTTTTGGGAACTACTAGTGCAGAATTGGGAAGGTTGATGGAAGAGTCTAAGGAAGAATATAGTGATGTTTTTCAAAGTCAAATGTTTAAATTATTTGAGATTAGAGCTAGAGCAAAAATGGAGACATACAACAATGAGACTAGGTTAAAAGTAACATTATTCAGTATAAAACCTATTGATTATAAGGTAGCTTCTACAAAATTGATCGCTACCATTAAAAGATTGAGCGGTATTACAACATCGGTTATGTAAAAACTAATTATTTAATGTATTTTTTTTTTTAGTTAATTAAGTTTAGGGATTAACACAATAAATATTATATACTTGTATTTATTATAATTTTATCTTTTTATTGTTAAATAAGTTCATTTTTAATATCACAACATTTATGGAATTTTTTACTAATTAATTTTCACAGCAAACACAGTTTATTTTAAATTGTATTATATTTAACTTATAAAAATAAAAAAAGCCTCTTTCATATATCATTAAGTGTGGTGCAAATATATTTAAAAAATAAATAAACAAATAAATATTGACAGAATAGATGATAAAATTAAATAATTTTGACTCATTTAATACTAAACACTAGCCCAACAAATTGTTCATAATGCAATGTGACTACTCCATCTTGATCGGTGTCAAATTGGCGGAATGCTGTAGTTAGATTCTGAAAAATTAAAATTAAATAATAAATATTTGTTTTGTAAACTCTTACTAATAAATAAATTTACAATTTCTATCGATTCATGTTTTGACTACAAGTGATGATAAAATAGTTTTCGACAAACTATGAAATACTAAAATTATCTTAATTTAACAAAACAGTAAAGATACATTGATGTCTTTATATGTAAGGTCTAAGTATGTGCTTCAAAATTTAGTGTTAGAATAAATTATTTAAGGTCAAATTTTGTAATTACATTTTTGTCTAAGATGTCTCAGAAAATTATTAATTGTTAAATCAAGGAGTTAGTACAATAAGATTACTAAATAGTAAATACATAGTTTGTATTTTATAATATTAAGTTATATTAGTTAGTAGGAATTATTCTTTTTATAAATAGTAACTTTCAAATTACTTGAAACAACAATTTAATTCTAATAAGCAATACTTACATTAAGCATGATGCAACATTGTATGAAATCATCAAATAGTACAGTCCCTTTTCCAATTCTATCAAATTTTTGCAACATTGTAGTAACGGTAGCATCATTCAAATTGTATCCAAATGTTTGTAATGCGGCTCGAAGTTCATTTCTGTCTATATTTCCTGAATTATCTTTATCAAAGGAACGGAAGCAATTTTGCCAATCTACAATATATTTCCATAATGCACCAAAATCTTCAAATGATATAGTGCCTTTATTTGACTTGTCAAACATGTCTATAAATAATTAAATAATTATTAAAAATTAAAATAACACTACAGATGCAGTTCGACTTGATTTAATCAGTATTATTTATTTGTTTGATTAAATGCACCAACAGAATTTTGGGAGACTGGCCGTAAAAAAAAATTAAATCAAGCTTTTACAATCTTGTTTTATTTATATGTAAGGCTAACGCCGTGTCCTACGTAAATCCGGTGAGTCCTACGATTACTATTCTGATCATCCTGTTCTGTCGCAATATGATGCGATGAAATACAAGCTGTTTGGTAATTTGTCGGATTCACAAAGGACACGGCTTAATGTTAAAGTAAGGCAATAATTTTTAAGAATTCTTAGCTGGAACCTTTCTAGGTTTTAAGTTTTATATTATTAACTATCGGTTAAACCTGATGGTTATAATATTAACTGGAATTCAAAAAAAACATTTTAACTGGTACTTGTAGTATTAACTGGCGGCTAAATTCTTCTATCAGTTAAAGTTAATTGAAAAACTAGCCTTCAGATACCTTCAGTAGGTAGTACTAAGTACTAACTATTCACGATTGGTTCTCTTAATACTCGACTAATCCTTTTACAAGAGGATAGGTATGTGTTTATCCAAGAGATAATTAAATAAGTCATTAAGTTAGCTATACTTTTTCCTATTATTGCCTAAATTGAGTTTTACTTCTATTTAGGAGAAGGCCTGAGTCAGAGGACGGTATGAGACTTAGTACATAATCATTAATGATAAATAGTATTCAGTGACTCAATTGTCCGACACATTAATTTAGTAATTAATTGTCCTTATAGGTTCTACTCAGGGTCGGACTGGGAATAAAAATTGGCCCCACGGATACTGAATATTAGGCCCAGACGTGGATCACCCGCCCGCCAGTACAATTATTATCCACAAATTATCATTGGGTATAATTGTATTTGAATTTTAAATTTAAAACATCTTTTGACTTACTCAACATTAAACGAACCGTCTCCGGGTTGAAAGGTGTCCATGTGCCATTGGATAGTGCAGTTTGTAATTCGTTAGCTGTAATGGAACCACTTTGGTCTTTATCTAATCTTTAAAAATAAGGAAATATTTAAATATATAACTGAATTAGTTTTAATGATTATTTGTTGTATTTTACTTCTGGAACATTTCCATCAAGTATGCAGGAGGGGGCATTCCACTTTGAGGTTGAGCCATTCTGAATGCCAATGTTTAGTTTTGTAATACTTTTATTTATTTAAAAATTCACACGTATGAAATTAATAAACGTCAATAATGAAATTGTAAGCCAATAAACATTAAACAATTATTAAGCGAGTACGACAACAATTTCATAAGTAAAAACTGAAGTCTGAAATACTATGGAACAGTGAACACTGTGAATAACAATTTAGTTTTATTAGATTTCTTATCTACAATTTTACGTGACTATACCACGAAATACTACAGTTCGTGGACTATACGTACGAGCGTATGACACAATGTAAACAAAGTAGTAATAAAATAATAAACATATAATGATAACAAAAAAAAAATAATCAAAAAAATCCTCTGATTATAATATTTTACCGTGAAACTTACAAGTTGTTTCGAGCGCATGCGCTGTGCCTCCGTCATTAATGTGATAAGCTCCGCCGTTCTAAAAATGGAAAGTTCAGCGTCCACTCTCCACAGATTTATTTATTTTATTAGCTAGAAAACAATCAACAATTATGTGACAGTAGTGGGAAGTTGGAATGCCAATGGATTTGTCGTGGTGAGGTAATACATTTCCCTGAAGAGACTATTATGTACGATTATTATTATTTACTCTTGTGACGAAATTAGATCCAATGTCCATTATTAGGTCACTGGGTCATTTTGTAAACTATAGTTGAAATGACTAAAACTATGATGTGTCTAAATTGGTTTTGTTATTTTGGATTTCATACAGGCCGTAGTGGATATTCTACCATCGGCGGTCATTCCACGTCATGTGTTGACGTCATGGACAATAAGTCCGGCATACAAGTAGAACTAGATACGTGTGAAAACTGTTCTAAATTGGCTATGGACGGGGATGATGATAAAACTGCAGCTATGGTGTCACAAGCAGAGATTTGGCAGGAAGATAAAAAATTTACAGTATATTAAATTATTTTATAAAAAAAAATTACATAGTCATTATAGCGTATAGTATTTAAGACTGAAAAATTTAATTCCATATGTTTTTAGGTGTATAAAGTTGTAATTTGGTCACGGAATGAATCTTGGCATGTATTTAGGCGTTATAATGAGTTCTATAAACTTAATGAAGTATTAAAGAAACAGGTAAAATCCAAGTTTTAATTTTTAATTTCAATTGATTTATTGATTTAAAGTTTTTATTTCGTAGGTGCCAGACTCAAACTTAAAAATACCAGGTAAGAAATTGTTTTGTAACAACATGGATCCTTCATTCATTGCCTCTCGCCGGGAAGGTCTTGATCAATTTGTACATCATTTAATGCATCAAAACAATTTACTAAACATGTAAGCTTAACTAATTATTAGTTGGTATTATATTAAGAAATTATATTCATAACCAAAATATTTAAAAGCTATTTAGAATTTATGAATGATTTAATGAATGAACTGAACTTTTTTTTTCTTGTGCTCTACTATTATTAAAATTTAAAATTATTAAATACACTTTCATAATAGATTGTGCATGTTAATACTAAACATTAGTGGTGCATATTTATCTGCAATGGTGCAGTTACAATTATTAACAGTAAAAATAGTTAACTAGATAGAAAAAAAAATGATATTAGTAAATTAATGACTAACAATAAATACTAATTATGTGTAATCAAAAGCTCAAAATAAATTAAATACTTTATTTCCGTATGCATAGTCAATTTATGTGACTCACAAATTGACTATGCAAACGTATCTTTTAGACATTTTAGAAGTATGCTTAAAATATTATATAACTACATAATTTTAAATAAGAATTAGTTATAAAATTAAATATTAATCATTCAAAACTTTTTCAATGAATATGTATTATTCTATATTATATTTTACATAATTGTAAATCAGAAAACAAAATAAAAACTAAATTATTTCTAAAAATCCTAAAAATTGTATCCAATTATAATGTTATCAAGAAACGCCAGTTATTATCAATTTAACTTTATCATTTTTCTGACTTATTTTTTAATAATAGTTTTTAATTACACTTGAATACATACGAGTATACAACATAATAGTAGCACCTCATATTCAATTGCTGTCTTTATGTTCAATTCATATATGTTATTTTAAAATTAAAATAAGTATTACAAGACAATTTGTACATAGATATTGTTATTTATTATTTGTGGCAATTTAATTTGAGTATTTTTATATTATATAAACACTAATATCTTTAATAGGTGTATGTATTGACAAATCAATCTATGGAAAATTTGTTGTATGCTATCTACAAAAGAAAACTAAGTAATTACCTCCTCCAATTTGTTTTCTGTTTGAGCTACTTTAAATTCATTAACCCAGCACCAAGCAAGTTCAATAATTTCGCATAATACGCTCAATCCACTATTATTATTTTTTATTTTAGTCCACTTACGTGGAAAATGGATTTCATAAAAACCTTACCTCCAGAATTTAATTTTGTACAACAAACCTTTCAATTTGGTAATAATTCATGGCTTGTTAAAAACTTCAGACAAGTTTCATTATTAAAAATAATTTTATGGTATAATTCACACATATTGCTCATTATGAAAAATCGTAGAAAAAAAATTGTTCAACAATTACCAAAGACCAAACACTTTCTACTATATAAATAAATACTATACAAATGTAAAGAATTAGTTTCTAATATGTGAGAAAAAGTAGATATTGTTACTAAGTATAGACAGCATATAACACCAATAAACCTTATACTTCTAACTGAATATAGCATATGACATGTGTGCCCAATCTATTCATCAATAATTTTGCAGTAATCATGCTCTATGACCTAGAGTTTAGGTATAACGTTTAACTTATAATTATTTTGTTTATTTTTCTATAAAACAAATCAATAATCAATAATTGATCTTTTTAAGAGAATGTCAGTGCGATATTTGTTTACTCTCAGACCCATGTGCAACATTCAATAAAACACATTAATATAAAATCTTTTTTATATTTTTTGACTAATCATAAAGTATAATCTTACACTACAAAAATTATAGATGATAATATTTTTGAAGGTTTAAGTGTTTATTAGTTTTAAATTTTATTATTTTTTGGTTTTAAGACTATAATATTTAGGCAAATTGATACTTTCACTCTCAAAATTATTATTTCTTATAATTTTTGTAATGGGTGATTTTACTCTTCGATTACTCAAAAACCTACAAAAATATGTTTTTTGTAATAGTGTTTTTTTTTATGTTGTGCGTTGGCCAAAGAAAGAGAATAAACAGTGTGCTGATATCCTCATAATATTATGGTTTGTCTTATAGAATAAAAACACATACTTTACTATGTTTTAACATTAATAATAGTAAACATTTTTGAATTTTAAAGAAGTGAAGTCCGCATATTTTTTAACTTGGATACTAAAGTTAAAGAACCAGACAGACCAAACCTTCTTAAATGCTCTGGTACAATAAATTTAGGACCTTCAGAAAGACCATCGTAAGTAATATAATTATTATAATCAATAATAAGTCATAAGCAATAAATCTTTATTGAAAATACTTGCATGTTAAACTGACAAACAAATCCATTACATAATATTAAAATAAAGCTTTTTTTATTAATTAATTTATGATTGTTCAACTAAGTCAATATGTTCTAATGGTAACAGTAATGTTGTATATTAATTAGTAATTACATAATATCTGTCATCATATGATATCTACTGAATTCGATATTAAGCAAAATAAAAGTATATAGTTTAGTTAATCGTATGTCAGTTAAACAAGACAGTTATTAGATTTTACCTATGAAATTCCAACAAGACTCGACGTCATTTCAAATAAATGATTATAAAAAAATATTTCAATACTATACAATTGTATTTGTTTATTATTCATAAAAAATTATTGTTAAATACTTGAAAATATTATAGTTGTAAGTTGTATAAAATAAGTATATAATAGGGCATACTCAAGAGCCAGCAATTAAGATGGGCTGGGCATGTATGGTGAGCGAAGAATAACTCATACGGAGAGTTATGAAATAGAAACCAAATAAAATACGATTAAGAGGAAAGCCTAGACAATTGTGGACGGATGGAATTAAAGAAAGTCTAAAAATCTTAAGAATATTTAATAATCTATATTTTGTATTTAAAAAAAAAAAAATATAAATATTTTAAAACTTAACGTGACCTACCGAAAATAATATAATTATGACCCACAGTTCTGGAACCTGTGATATAGACTATTATAGACAAACATGGAAAGACATGATGTAAGCAAGTCTGGGATAAAAGGCCTTGAATATTCCTAAAAAAAATTATATATATAACATAAATTATTTATGTAATAGGTTTAATTAATTAGTTTTATATTAATTTCTAGTGCTAATCCATCAGATTTTGTATTTCTACGTATAATTGGAAAAGGCAGCTTTGGTAAAGTTTACTTGGCTGAACACAAAACTGAATCCATTCATTTTGCTATAAAAGTATTGGATAAAAAGCACATACTTGCAAGAAATGAAGTCAAGCATATCATGTGTGAACGCAATGTTCTACTGAAAAATATCAACCATCCATTTCTTGTTGGCCTTCATTACAGCTTCCAAACCAAAGATAAACTTTACTTTGTACTTGATTTTGTAAATGGTGGAGAGGTAAATAAGTGCTTCAAATATTGTATCAGTCTAATTTTATTTCATTTTCATTTTTACTTTTACTTTTTTAGTTGTTTTATCATTTACAAAAAGAAGTCAGATTCTCAGAAAGCCGAGCTAAGTTCTATACGGCTGAAATAGCATCGGCCCTTGGATATCTCCACTCTAATGGTATTATTTATAGAGATCTCAAACCAGAAAACCTGTTACTTGACCAAGAAGGACATTTGGTCCTTACTGATTTTGGGTTTTGCAAGGAAGGTCTCATCGGAACTAAAACTACAAATACATTTTGTGGAACTCCTGAATATCTTGCTCCTGAAATAATTAGGAAAGAAGTAATACCTACTGGTTTTATTGAAAATTATTAAAATTGTGATAATTTAATATATTTATTATTATTTTTAGGCATATGGCAGATCAGTTGACTGGTGGTGTCTTGGTGCAGTACTATATGAAATGTTATTCGGACTCCCACCATTTTACAGTTTAAATGTGCAAGAGATGTATAATTTAGTTTTGCATAGTAGATTAAAAATAAAAGGACCGGTTTCGTCACAATGCAAAAATTTATTGCACAAGGTTTGAAAAATATACTTAATACTAAATTTAAAAAAAAATTATTAAAATAATATTTTAATTACAAATATATATTTCTAGTTATTGGAAAAAGAAACCAATAAAAGAATTGGTAGCAATGTTCAAGATTTTAATGAGGTTAAAAAACATCCATTTTTCAAAACAATCAATTGGGATGATTTATTGAACAAACGGATTACACCACCTTTTCAACCACAACTGGTAAATTTAGTTCAGTATTAAAAAAATTACTTTAATACGCTTATATACTAACAATAAATATAATCGGATAATAATTAATTAATTTAATTATAACTTTATAAGTGTGTAAGTTAATCCATTAATTATCAATGATGATTTTTTTCACAGAATGGAACATGTGATTTGCAATATATTGATCCACAGTTTACAAAGGAATCTGTCAGTTCGTCCATGTCGTCGTTTTGTGATGAAAAACTTTCTACTAGTAAACAGGACATAGATAATGTGTTTGCTGGTTTCTCCTATACTCCTCCTTCTAGTTTAGATTAATAATAATCAAACTACAATCGTTCCTATCTTTAGTTATTTTTACATATTTAATCGACTTGTGACTGGCTCACGAAGACTTACTATCTACAACTTTTTAATACCTATATCCTACACAAAAAGTTTTTATTCTAGTTAATAACTGTTATTCTACAATATTAAAATTAATGTTTTCATGTTTTTAAGAAGCAATAAATAATATATTCAAAATAAATAAGCAATAACATTCCATTTTTAATACACCAGCACCCGTGTGTGTTCATTCATTAATTTTGCAGCTTAATTAGTCAGGGTTTTAATAAGAAAATCAACTAAAAAAATATTAATTAAAATATAATATTAATTAATAATAGGTACTTAATATGATGTGCTGATCTGTTGATTGTAATTCACTGCCAAAATGTTGCAATATAAAAAATAATTTTTAATGTTTAAAAATTATAACTGTGATTTATTACATTTTTGTGCTTTACTAATTCACCTATTTACGTGCTTTAAAATCAAATTCTTGAACATTGTTGTATCATATAAACTTTGAATTTATAACATCGAATAAGCTTTAAATGTAAATACCTATGTATCAATATGTTTACACCGAAAACTGAATATAATTAAACTATAATATTGTGTTTAAATATAATCTATACTCTATAGAAATGTGTTAAAAGTATTATGTATCTACCTTGTTTTACTCATCATCTAGAAAATACCGAAAAATAAAACTAACAAAACTTATACAATGCCGTTTGTTAAGTAACAGCCAACATACCTAGGTACATTAGTTTTTATTGTTTCTGACCCATGTATTATTATGTGAATTACTAATATTACTATTAAATATATTGTAAGTTATAATTTGTAACAATGTTAAGATTAAATTAATAGAATTTATTAACTATGAAAAATAATACTATGTTAATTATTACGAATCAACATTTACTGGATACTGCCATAATTTATTGTTAATAATCTTAGAATAAGTGCTCTTGTTAGAATTATCTTAAGCAAATTTAAAAGATTACAAAAATCAAATGTTACTGAATACTTCTTGTCTTGTGTTTGTTTAATTCTTATATGATTTATATACTATTAACTATATATTATGTATTATTACATGTTTAATTTTTGTAAGTGTCACTGTACATATAACCTGAATGATTTTCCTTGAAACTATTAATATTTAATATTTGAGTTATATTATAATACTTACTACATTTTTAATTTTTAAATTATAAGATATAGTATTATTTAATTTTTAAATTATAAGATATAGTATTATTTAATGTTTAAATTCTATGTTGTTGATTTTAAAAATGGTATTTATCGAAAAGTTAAATAAAGTGTTAAAAACATACTGTTATGATTATTCTTTTTGTATTTTAATTGTATATCACTTAATATTGACGTTTGTATCTCTATAAATCAAATATATAATATCATATACCACTATACCAGCTGTACCTAGTCTACTAATTATTATGTTGTGTACTTATATCGTAGGTATGTGAAACAAATTGGTATACTTTCTTATCACATGTAATAGTAGAATGTAAGTCAGAGATCGGTAATAGGTAGACTTCAGAAGAGAAAAAACAGGAATACCAAAAATATTTAACTTAAACACAGTGATCTCACATACATTAGTTTTTTAGAATATTTCGTCTTTGAAAGAAACAATGTTTTTTTTTTCATCATTTGCCTGTGCACACCTACAATAATAAGCTAAACATTTCACATGTAATTTACATATTATGATGGACAATGGACATCTATATTTAGCATAAAATGATATTTTATCTGGACCTCAAATATTCTGATTTAAATCATCAAGATCCCCTTTGAATTTATTCCACAACCCCTATCTATTTTAAATTGTCATTTATACAATCACTTAATAAATTTATTAAGTTCATTTTTGGGTACTTATACATAATAGGCGTACTAGGACAGGGTGACTAGACATCCCGTTTAATACGGGAAAGTTGTGTATTTTAAAATTTTGTCCAAGTGTTACGACAAACATTTTCGGGCTCTTAATTTTATCATGTTTATTTTATTATTATTTATGTAATAAGAATAACTAATTAGGTACTTTTATTGTTCTATGATGTTACTGCTTAAAGGTGGCGACACTGCACATTCGTGACAAAGGTCGTGCCAGACAGTTTTTTTTTTACTTTTATAATATAACCTTTATAATTATACCTTTTTATAGTTAGGTATTGCGGAACGCTAAGGCAATAAAATTGTTTAATTTTGTGTGCGAATCGTCGCACCATTGTGTAGTACCTATTACTAGTATATAGGTACTGTTTTAATTTAATAAATATCGGTGCTTTTAAATAGATAATTTTTTTTATTTAGTAAATATAGTTGACAATTGTCCCATTTTCGTACTCATAAAAACAAAAAAATGTATGAAGAAAATTACAACCAAAATGTAAGTCACCAATGATGTTCACACAGTCACACAGAACCTCCCCTGCTGCTGTTGGTTATACAGGAAAAAAGTCTACCAGTGATTAAGCATATTAATATTATGTCAATACTTAAAAGGTCTTTTATTTTTACGTTTTACTCTGAGTTATTGTTTTCTGAGTTATTTTTTTATTCATTAAAGGACGATACCTAAGGTTTTTTTTATTAATAATAAAGTTTTATTTTGATGAATTAAAAAAAAAGGTGGGAAAATGAGTGTCGTTTTGCTGTAGGTTACAAGTGGGTCACTGTAATGGATAGTATTAAATTTGAATTCAATTTATTCAATGATATAATAATATCATTGCATATGAAAAACGATTCTGAGCGAAGACGGTCAGTCTAATTTTGATATTACTAACTATATTTGATGATATTATTGTGAATAAAGTAATTTATTTACCTATTTACGTGGAACCTTGATTTCAATTTTAAATCCTAAGCTATACAATTTGAACACTTTATATATTTTTAACAACAAAATCGTTTTTTAATTTTAAATTTGATGAATGTTCTCAAAAATCGAACTTAACATACTTATAAAAAAATATTGTGCGTATGTATTTTTAATATTTTTTTACTGCTATCTTAACAATATATCGTATATAATAATATAATATTTTATTAAATTTTCAAATCTTAGATTTAAAAATCAAATTTTTTATAAATTCTCAACTCAATAATTTGCTAATTTTCGTGATTTTTCAGTATATTGTCAAGATTTGAACTTTTAATGCGTTTTAAAAAAAAATGTGACTAAGGATTTTTAATATTTTTTTAAAAACTCATTGTAAGAAATAACAATATACCTAGCCTTGTATTACATTTTCATGCTTTTCAACCCAGCAAATAAAATTTTATTGACATTCATGGAAAAAAAACTAAAAAAAATTGGTAATTGAAAATGTCCGAAAACAGTTCAAAACAAATCAAATTATTTAAAAATTCCCGTTTTTCCTTAAATTGTATTTTGTTTTTCTCGGTGCTTTTGAAAACTATTGGGAATTTTAAATGTTGACCTTCTGAATGCACTAACTAGATTCACTTTCCCATCGAACAAGATTCTGTTGAAGTAAATCGAAGAAGTTTTACTGCCCCAACAGTTATGACAGGCAGCAAAATAAAATAATTAATAAAAAAAAAAAACCTTAAACGCGTGATAAAATAATCGCAATATTTGTTGTACAAAAAAATATAATATTAATTGTTATAAAATACCTACGCTAAAAAATATCTCTGCTCCCTGATGAAATTTCTGACTACGTCATTGTACACCCATATAGTCATTACTATATAAGTTGGTATATTTGCAACTGGCTTGTAATACATTTAAGTTTTTATCATATTATAATATACGACGTATAAAATTTATTCTGTATGATTCACCAATCACCACCGTTTTTTTTTTCATTTAATAATGTATTTATTCAAATTCTGACAGTTGGAATTTTTAAATATACAGCTGTAGGTACCACTTATTAAGGACCGAATATTTTCAATAATTATTTAGATTTATCATTTATATCATTATAAAAATCAGCTTCATCGTTTACAGTGAACAAGGTTGGAACTCATTTGAAAAAAGAAGTTTCCGGTATCACCACAAGACACTTTTTAACAAATCTAAGCACTTGCCAAATTTGAGAAGCAGTTAACAAACAATAGTCTTGCAGCATATAGGTACCTATATACCATACATTCTTAGCTAATTTTATACCTTAGTGAAAAAATATGTTGCTTGACTTATTATCCAACCAGAGGGCAACTGCCTCCGGCGTCATAATTTTCATATTTTAAGAACGTTGTCAACATATTGTTAATACCTATATTATTCGTTATTAATTATTTTATTATACTTGGACGGTTTTGGTGAAAAAGGGTAGGTCAGTTTTAAAAAAATTAAATATTATTCTTGATATTTTTACTCCGGATCGACTGGCGGCACTGATATTTAGCTATCTAGTTTTTTAAGAATATCATCCATTGAGATAGCTTTTTTAGAAGTTACCTATTTTTAGATTTTATACCTACAGTGATATTAATGGTAAACAAATATTAAAATCTATGCAGAACAACTTATTGATATTTATCCTGATGATATTGAAAACGATTTCATAGAATAAGTTATACAATTTAAAGATATAATTTCCGATTTTTCCATTGAAAACGAATCATCATCTGTACTCAACATTTTAAAAGCTCTAATACAATCTCGGTTTTCTTCAACATTCCCAAATGTTGAAATACCTCTAAGAATTTTTTGCTCTCTTCCATGTTCTAATGTCATTGGAGAACGTTCTTTCTCAGCTCCAAAAAGAGTGAAAAATTACCTTAGGTTATCATTATCTAATGAAAAACTTTCGGCACTATCCATATTGAGTATAGAGAATACAATATTAAAACAAATAGAATGGGAACAAATAGTTCATAAATTTGATTCGGGAAAAGTTACCAGAAAAAGATTGATCTAAAAATGTTATCTTCAAATAAAATATATTGTATTTTAAATAGTTATTTCAATAATCTATTCCTCATAATAAACCTATTGTTTTTTTTTTATTACACTGTAAAAATTTAAATTTAAATTATAAATTATTTTAGAAATTGTGGCAAAAAGGCGTTACATTTATTTTGCCCCCGGTGTCTTTCACTCTTAATCCGTCGCCGTATCCAACATATATTTGGGAGGATATTTTTTCAATTAAATGAACCCGTTTTCCAAAGTATTTCGACAAAAGTTGTAATTAGTGATGGGCAATTTCCCGGGAATAGAATAAGTTTTTAAATATTGATCATTATAGGCTTCAGTTTTAAATTAAACTTATGGTTGTAAATGATCCAAATGACAACTATTTATTGATATTATGTCAGTTTAGATATTTATCCTTTAAAAAAAAGTTATTAAGTAACTATAATTTAATATTTTAATTAAAATCTGTACAATGATCATAAAATAAACGATCCAACTTTCATTTATATACGTTGAAAAAATAAAAATAAACATACTGAAATTGAAATACTGAATAACATAAAAATATTAATTTTTTTTTTTTTAAAGAAATTTCCCGAGAGGTTGAAGAATATTCCTGATGGCACTTCACTATAGCTGTAATTGTGATTGTTCATAATTTAAGATAGTATTTTATAATGTACTGTCTAATTTATCCTCTTAAATCTTGTTGTTCATTACGAGGATGCCAGTGTACTATTTGTTTCTCTCAGTCTGGCCCAAACTCAACATACCAAATTTTACGTTCACTATAATGTTTATAATCATAATAATTCCTAAAATTATGGTGAAATTACCTCCTATAAAATTTAATGGTAAGATTATTATATAGGACATCTTATAGGCGTTTTATTGTATTTTAATCGTAAACCGAGTTCTGAGTAATTTAAAATTGTAAATTGGTTGTACATCTTAAAATACTTATAACTCACTTTTAAATCATTTATATTTGTTTCATAGGTACTATATTATGTAATAATAAATAAATACAACAATAATAACTACTGTGATAGTAATATTAAACTAATTTAATAATAATAATAATAATACATTTAAACAATTTTTTGTGGTGATACATATTTTTGATCTAAAAAACAATGAATAATTGTTGGTTTAAATATTACAGTTGACCCAAACACACATTACTGCATATCTGTAAATGAAAGTGAAAATAATTAATACACAAGTATAAATGATACTAATATACTATTGATGACGTCCGGCAACCGCATAAATAGTTACGTTAAAAGCGGTTAAACGATCACAAAATATAAAACTTTAACGGAGACGTAAAAAAAAATGTCGTTACCTATGTATAACTGTTTTTTAGGTGTTACATATTATTATTATGTATGAGTACGATAATATGTGTGACCCTCTACAAATCATATTATTTTCGTCGGTCAGCTCGTGACGAGAACGCACTTCGCGTACGGCATCACTCCGTCGTACAACGAACTGGAACAACTCATCGGTATCGCTGCATCACTAACGGACATGTCCACAACGGTACTGCACAACGACCTCAAGAAAGCGTCCAAATGTGCACTCGAGGTGTCTGTGAAATACCGAGTATCGTACATGGTCCCGCTCGTCTGTAAGTCACAAACAAATCGTTTTAATTCGGCATATATATTCTGCAGGTTTGTAAAATGTCATATCGAAAGCACGTCTTTGTCTAGGTCGGTGGTGTCTTTTTCGGGGAATGCAGCTGCAGCTGCAGGGTGAACGACGGATAAACCAGTCATATACGGACCTCGATTTTGCCAAATTTAATAGCATATTACGTAAAACAGATATCCTCATTATAGGTGCAAATGGCACTTATATTGTTGTCTTATAAACAATTGTGGGTATAAAAAAATCTATACCTTTTTTATTCGTCATCAGTCGACTGACCTAGGACCAGCTGGTTCGATTTTAAATGCGCACACCTTTTACCATACCGTTTTTGAATGCATTACATTAATTGAAACCATGCAGTTTATAACTGTCACTATTTTAAGATTTTCCCCTCTCCACCCAGCGGGGATTCCTGAAGACGCTACTCTACTGCATCAATATCATATAACCTACGTGAGACTCGAGTTTAATTTTACTCACCTCTAACACCAAATTTGTCTCCAATGATTTGTCGTAAGTATACCCGTCGTCGCTGTATTTACCATTCGGCGATGTACTTGTATAAATCTTGTTCAAACCACTCGCTCCTGAAAAAACAACAAATTATTAGAACTAAAAATATTTAATTTTTCTACTCTATAATCATCTAAGACTTTTAAACGTACGGACGCTACATATTTTATGGATAAAAACGTATAATAAATATATATACACAAATAAAATATCATAGTTTCGTTAATATTTAAATACAAAATATGAGTGGTATAGGCGAGAATCGAGGGGGGGGCTGAGCCCCCCCTCCCAAAAAAAAAGATAACTTTTTTATTTTATATGAATCAAGCCTCCCCCCACTCATATTGTTCCTAATAATGTTAGCCCCCTCCCCTGAAATGTTAAGGGATTATGATAGGTTGGTAGGTCCTCACCGAAAATGCCATCGTCCGAAGCATCACTCAGATTTATGGGGGCGATCAGGTAAAACATGATACCTTGTTTCATATACCATGATGATACGTAGTTGAACGTGTACTGAGATACCTGCAGGGCAAGACGGTACATTTTTAATCGATTATCATATTGTTTTGTTTGAGACTTGAATACTTACGCTGTAAACGGATTCTTGGGTGCTGTATAGAGATTTTGCGATGGACAAGACGACTTTAACAGCATTCGCTCTGAATGGGTATTCGGCTGAAAGTTTGTATGCTTTGTCTTTTGAATTTTTACCTGAACATAAAATAATAAGCACATTTGTGTCGGTTCGATAAAGTTTATCGTAGTATCGTACATTTACATCACTTACGAATTATGTAATATACATTTATAAATTTATAATAATTGTTTCAATTTATTTGATGCTTAACTAAAAATTAAGACTTGTTCAGAGTATGTTATTAAATATATGGATTTGGGATGGTTAAATCGCATTAGTGAATAGTGATAGCCGATAGGTATACTATTTAACTATTTGTTACATATTTATACTAATTATACTATTATAGTAGGTATTATCCACATTTTATCTATTATTTACGCTTTGTCGATAACAAGTTACATTTTTAATTTAAGTCCAACAGTAAGATAATATGTACTCATCTTACCCATAACTTTTCTAAACGAATGCATATGTTGAGATTCCATTATACTTGTCTCTGTTTCGGTGGTGGTCTGAGATTCTGTCCATTCCGGTAAGTTACTCAATAACTTGTTGTAACCATCGTGCTCGTTAATTGTATACATATGCACTTCAGAATCTGTACTTTTACCAGAGTATCCAATAAGAATTAATTTGACGTCACTATAATCCAGAACAAAAATAGTAACTTTAAAAACTACAATTTATTAACATTAATTTATTTGTTTGGCTTTGCTTACTAGGTATTAGTTATAAACTTATAACTTAATAAGGAAAGTTGAGAAAGTGTAGGTACTAGGTAGGTACACATATTATAATGGGTTTTTAACACAGAAAATATATTAACTTATTAGATACCGGAAATAGACACACGATAGCGTACAGGAGACAGTGGTGTTCACAAATATCCTATCTAAGACGTCATATCGTAATCATGATAGTTGATAATTTTATTATTGAAACCATTAATACATACGGCGTATACATTCTTTTGACAAAAAATTTGAAATACCTACTACCAATATTGTCCAACTCATTATATTTCTCTGTTTTCTAATCACAACCTGTGAAATAACTATTTCACCTAATTGATACGATTACCCTGCACTTGGTATACTGTATAGTAGCCTAGTAACAACTTCTACCCAGGGCCTGGCAAGGTGGGCGCCTGCCAGGGGCGCAAAATATGGAGTAGGAATGGGGCGAAAAATTTGATATAATTAAATTTGAAAATCTAGGCTAAATTTACTATTGATTATTGAAATTAATTTTCATTCACGGCGATAGACAATATAACTGATATCGTAAGGTAATATATTTTATTTATAACAATGTATATATTTCTATCCGCATACAAGCCGCAGGAAATAACAAAGTGTTTCCTGTGGCCGATAATAAAAATAGAACGACTGTAATATGTGTATATTGCAATTTTAATAAACATACCCACTGATTTTCCAACTACCCGAAAAATAAAACGCAAAAAATATGACTTGGAGTCAAATGAAACAGAAACTAATAAATCGAGTGAAACTATTGTGAAGCTGCAATGCTATCAATCTTTAGATTTTATTATTACAAGTCCAAAATGGAGATTTGAAAAAATGTGTAACATATCTTCAAACTTCTCATTTTTGTCTTGTCGAAATTTATCGACTATGGGAATTGATGATATCAAAAAATGGTCAGATGATCCAGCTTTATTATACAGTGTTGATTTGAATGGCGGTGAGCTATACATAGAAGTTCAAAGTTTCAAGTTCCAAGCTTCTAGATTAATAGAATCATTTAAAACTGAAACCTGTTATGACTTTTTAAAATGTATACATTAACATTCTCTACAAAATGTATATCCAAATTTGGAAGTGGCATAACGAATTTTTTTAACAATGCCCGTTACTACAGCTACTTGAGAGTGAAGTTTTAGCAAATTAAAGCTTACAAAAAAATTGACTCACCATGGATCAAATTTAGCTATACTTTCAAATACAAGAAAATGCATCTAAGATAGACTAAACTTCAATCATCGAAGAATTTGCTTCCAAAAAAGCCCGAAAAGTTAAATTTGTTTAATAAATATGTTGTACTATATTCTATTTAATTTGAAGTATTATTTGTGTTATTATTTATTTTGTTTACATTTTTTATACAATTCTTGTTTATGTGGTACTTTTTTTATGAATTTGTTATTAAAGTCATACCAAAGTAGGTAATACAAATTAATTAACTTCGTTATTTTTATTTATTGATTTTTTTTTTTTAGGGTGGGGGGCTCAAATTTTTATTTGACCAGAAGCGCCGCTATTGTTCGGCCCGGCCCTGCTTCTACCACACTAGCTGTTACCTACTAACTTAAAATGTGTCTCCATACTGTAAGTATACGTCTTAATACTTTGGTAACTCGTTACCTATAAGTTGAATGTATAATATCTCAACTCGAACTACTGCAAGATCGCGCGATTCAGTGTATAAGCACGCATAACATCTTATGTGATATAATCATATTTACTTTATTCCTTTGCTGTTAAAATTGCTCGTAACTTTTTTTATGAATGGATCCAACATTAATGAAAATGTTTGTTCAATATCTACGATCTCTTCGAACAAAATCATTATATCTGCTACGTCTTTTGGATCAGATATTTGAACATTTGTCGTAGCGTCTATCGTTCGTTTATGTACCGAAGTCGTTACTGTATTATAGAAAAAAAAACATCGATCATTTAAGACGTATTAGGTATCAATATTTTTATAAAAATCTATAATTTATACTAGTTAATTAAAAGCACAAACAATTATATTGATTACTATTTATGAAATATAAATGTATAATATATAATATAAATGGTATTATGAAAGCTTAGATGAATTAGAAATGACCAGCATCATAAGTGACTCATGTCCAAAATAAAAGGTATCAGACACAGTCGAGATATTTATTACAGTATCGCAGCAATTGAAGGTACTCATGAATTAAATAAAATTTTTTTTTATTAGTTTAAGGTTTCGATGACTCAGGTTAGCCTGCAAGGTAGGGTAGGGTTGGTACGGTAAGGTTGTAACTGTTGGTACGGTTGAAAACAATTGGTTAGGAACACGTGTATGTGTGGTAAAGTTTTTTCACACTATGAACCCGGGTGGTCACCCATCCGAGAACTAGTGGCGGCGGTCGTTCACGTAGTGAAAATCACGTAGTGTGATTGGTTTCAGCCACAGCACAACGCCGAGCCACGAATTAATTATTATATTAAATTATTAAAATATTTTTATACTTAATTTTAATATAAAAAAAAATATGTAGATGACTATATTTTTATACGTACCTAATCTAAAATAAAAACTATACGAGGGCTCAATAATTAAAAATACACTCTTAAAGTACAAATATAAAATATTATATTAATAAATATCACAATGTAATTAGTTGAAGATACTTACTGCACATATCTGGAATATTACAACTTGACATATAGTTTTGTCTGGCCAGGCTCACAAAAGCTTTTGCCACTAAACAAGCTTTATTCAAACTATCTTGTTCAGATGCAGCTGTAGAAACGATTTGGTTGCAAATCGATCTATACGCTGCTGGTGCTATAGTTCGGAAGAACGGTCTAAGCAAAAAAAAACATTGTATATAATCATTATACCTACATTTCTGTTACCTGAAAGACGTTATTAACTATGGATTAATTAATTAATTCATTAGGTATATGTTTACTTTAGAGAAGATTTTCCAGAGAACAAGCCGGAACATAGTGGATCGTCGGTTTGTAATAAATCTATATTAGTCGGTTCGGTGTTTCCTGTTTGTCTGTACGCCAGCAAAAATGATGCCATGTCGTTGGGTAACTATAACATGAAAACCAAATTTAAAATTATATAGATTTAGCGTTTGTTCTTTGTTTATTTTTTTTTTATCATAGGTTAGGTTTACTTCTCCGTTAGGTAGTTTTAAATCAAGTGTAGGTTCTTGATACATTGATCCTAGTAAACCATGAACTTGACCATAATAGTATCCATTAATAGACACTTGAACAATACTTAAATCCAAAGTGCATTTGATACTGACACCAACAGCAATATCTATTCCAAAGAAATACACATCTCTCCATGTTTTTAAATTGTTATTTATAAGTGGAAAATCTGCATTTTTTCCGTTAACGGTAATCTGTAAACATTTTTTTTTTAATTGAGTTAAGGCTTGAACATTTGAGGTCATTAGCCCTTTTTATTTAGCAGGTTTTATCACTGTGGGGGAAGGTACGATTGGTTTAGAACATGTGTATGTGTGGCAAAGATTTTCCACTAAATACCCGGGTGGTCACCCATCTAGGAATTATAGTGGCACCGGCCGGTGCTGGCACTCAGAGCACATCAGTGCGACTGGAGCCAGACACCACACATTTTGTGTAAATTTACTCAAAAAATTTTTTACAGTGCACACCAAGCCACAATCTGTACCTAAATATTGTTTAAATGTAGGAACTAAAATTTGATCATCGTTAAATTTCTATATTCTTAATAAAAAAAACTAAAAAATTACAATACCTACTACTAAATTGGAATCACGGGTATAATGAAAATAATAGTTGTAACACTCTAAGTACATCGTTTCTCTCTCAATATATAATATATAGGTATACAATTTGTACTGATGGACGATGTTTAATATACATTTTTGAAAAAAAAAAAAAATTTTGTTTATCTAATGTCCTATTTACATGTTATTTCGTTTGTAAATTGGTGTAGACGGCAGTATAGGTACCTATGGTATTGTATAAGCTTAATTATTCATTTTTTACTTACACTTCCTCCGGAAACCAGTACGTATTGTTCACCATTATAGATTGAAATCGATATTTTTGTTAAAATGTTATTCTTGTAACTAGCAAGTATTGAAAATTTGTTGTTTACAAAATCCTCGGCCAACATATAATGACCGGTGTTTGGCATGAAGCTGTAGGGTTGATCATTGTATGTAATTATATTGATGGAGTCGATAATAACACTTTGCGCTGTATTAACGACAAAATGAGTTAATAATTTGAGTACACTTTAAAAAATAATGTAAGTATATTATACATTACCCTCGAACGGTGGTATTAAATTCGATGGATTCAAATATTTATGATAATATACATTGAAGTCAATTAACAAAGGATTTTCATTGGTTGGATATTGGAATGTGTTTGGCGAAGCTATGTGAAGAATAGTCTGGCCAAAAGTAGTAAGTTTACGTAATGCATTATACATATTCATTGCTCTTTCGTGATCTACGTAATTTGAAAAATCAAATATCATTGACTTCACGACTATAAGTCCTTTATTCCTCAGGGTTATTATCTCTCTTTGGCTCACCGGTATGTCATGAATGATCTACGCGATTAAATTCAAATTATAAACATAAATTATTGCACACATTTTTAGTTTGGTACACATATCTAATACTAACATTATTTATGTACTTATCCAAAGCATTGATAAAACTAGCAAAGTCTCTGGTCGGAGCTAAATTTTCTAGGTCTTGCAAATAGTTATGTATTTCCTCCCATATTTTCTCTTTGTAAGGGTATGATTTTAACTATGAATAATTATTATAAAATATATGAATACAATTATAAATTTTATTTCATGGTTAGAATATTTTACTTTTTCAATTTGATCGTGTAACATGTCATAAATCGGAAAGCTCTTTATATAATCATCTGTTAAGTCTTTAATGTTTTTTATTGTATCTTCAAGTTTCTCGATCGCTTTCATAAATTTATCCATCATTTCTAATTAAGGAAATAAAAATCATATTAACTTTTGGGCCTCCACACGAGTGTTATCTGCGAGGCACAGTTACATTTAGTTAAACTGTAGATTCAATGTTGCATAATAAAGTAAATAATAATTTATAATACCTATTATGAATGTTGTACCTAACCATTATTTTTAAACCAAAGGGTAGCAAGTTTTTAAAATTAATTTAATCAATAACTAATATCTTACTATTATAGTACTCTTTAACAGAACGAGGTTCTGATGACTGCATTTCATTCACAGGTTCATCAGTATATAGATTTAACTGTCTAAATAAGTCCAGTAAAGTAAGCTCCATTTGGTTGATTAATTCATCAATATTATGTGACAATTTATTTAAGAGTACATTTGCATTATCTGCATAATACTTATAAATTTTCTTTAAATTAGGTCCCATACGTCCATTTAGATGCCTAACCGAGTTTATGAAGTAGTCACTGTTATAATTCATAAAATCAATAACATCGGAAAATACAGCTTCTGTGGTATTTTGTCTGTAAGCAGATATAATTTATTAATTTACCCATACAATTAAAAATATATTAAATTATATTTTTTAAATTTACATCAACATTGGTATTTGTAGTAAATAATCATCTTCCGAGACTTCATTAAGTATTTGATCACACATGTCGCGCGTATATTCCATCAATGCACGATATTGTGGTTGAGCTTTTCTTGCTTTATTCAAGCGTAATTTACGCTGATTTTTGGCCACAGATATTATATTTTTCATATTGCTGTGTACACTTATAAATATTTCGATGAATTGTCCCTTTAATGATTGCTAAAACACAAGAATAGCATATTATTTGTATGTTAAAAAGGTGGGCAAGAGGGTACCGTTTTGCTGTACATCTAACTGTAATAGTGCAATGTACATGTTATGTGTTAAACTGGAATTCAACGAGAAATCATTGTATATATGAAAAACGATTCTGAGCGAACTGCAGAGGCGCATTTACGTATTTGGCGCCCTTGATACACATATTTTGGCGTCCCTTTTATTCCCAGTTTCCTTTTACTCATTGTCAAAAAAAACTTTTAGCCCCTCTAATTAGAAAATTTACTTTTTCTCTACGTTAAAAGTGATACCATAAAATGTATATTTTTACCCTTATTACACTTATGTTTCTACTAGTTTAGAGAACACTTTTATTTTACCATTATAATTAAATAAAGCAAATTATAATTTTAAATCTTAGCCTTCTTTTTTCTAAATTGTACATATGACAATATAGGTAGTAAAATACATAATAAATTATAATATATATATATAAATATGTATAGAAATGTAAAAGATATAATAAGAAAAGATACAGATTATCACTTATCAGTTATCACTAATATGGTAATTTATTTTACTATATGCAACTACTATTATGCAATAGGAACATTTTTATCAAAACTAAAAAAAAATGTCAAATGTCTATACATAGCTCAAAAAGAATCAAAACATTTTGAATATTATTATAGATACCATGGATAGAAAATGTTAATATATGGTGAACATTGCATGTGCCTACCTATTTATGTTTATTTGTTTTTAAATTACAACTAAATAAGAAAATCGATTTTGTTAAAACTGGTGTTGAGTACAATTTCCCGTTTTCCCAATTATGTATTAAGAAATAACTTATTTGTATACTTTTAACCCCCCGAATGGTTACACCTTGATTTGATTTCATATTATAAAAATAATTAAGTTGAAGGTTATAGCAAAACTGCTTCTTAACTGATCTAAAAGAGGATGATGGACACAAAAAATAAAAAACACATCATTATTATAATTTATAAAACCAATACATTATAAATTGATCACTCCGCTGAGAATCAAAACAAATTCTGTAATGTAAACTATATGCACAATACACTTACCCAAATTTCGTTAGAGTGATCTGTACTCAAATGGTTACTTGTATCCCACCAATTTTGTTCGTCTAAAGATTTTTTTATATATCCCACAGGTATGACGTCATTACCATTGTTTAGTATACGAGCAGCACTAATAACAGCAGAATCATCCATAACAATAGAACCTTCGACCATCAGCTGTTCATGACTTCCCGTTTTATCTAATGAAAGTATATATAATTTGAATGAAAAATGAATGATCTCATTTGAAGCTAGTACATACCTTCCCATCCCATTATGAATTTGAAACTTGGATTTGAGGTTAATGAAATATCAAAGGAATATGGATGATCATTGTACTTTATGTTTGTTCGTGTATTCAAAACTCCGTCTTTGACCATAATTAACGAATCAACGTCGATCACGGCAATATCAAAAATGTTCATCTAGGTATATATAAATAATATAATTAGTATTTATACGCTTATACTAGTATAAATAAAGGTAATACAGACTTTGTTAGTAAATCCTCTAGGCACTAATTCAAAATGTACTTGAATAGGTCTAATTATATTATTCTTATCAATAAAACGTGCATCTAAATATTTTCCCCATTTTTCACTTGAAACATATATAGAATCTTTAAATGCATAATCTAATTTCATTCCCTGAATAAAAAAAAAACAATAAGGTATTATTGGAACAATTATTGTTTCAGACGTAAAACTTTTTAAATATGCTTACATCACTTTGAGCTAATAGCGAGGCAGAATACAAAACTCCACTATCTTGAACGTCTCTATTTAAACTAGAACGGAGTTTTAATGTTTGATCTGTAGTGGGAAAAATGTCAAGTTCTAATTGAATACTTAATGGATTTTCCCAGTTCTTAAACATCTCGACAGCGGTATTGACACCCATTTCCTAAATTATTTTATGTTTTATGTACCTAGGTGTTTTCATACACACAAGTTAAATTAATTATTTTACCTTTTCATTAAATATCGGTACACATATTTTTATGTCACTGGCTGTAGAAAGTCCTTCATTAAGTGAATAGTAAGTATTTATTGATAAGGTGCTTTCTGAATTTGGGTCAGAAATAAAATCTAACCACAATCGTCCCGAATAAATAAAATTGTATCCTCCTTTTATACTGTTCAAACTATAATGCACTAAGCCTCTTATTTCTCGTTGTTTATATAGAAGCTTGAATGCTACAAAATTATATATTTTGCAGTCATATACAACATACATACATTTTAAAAATATACAAAATCCAACCTGTTTTTTCATAGTTTGTAAACCATTTAAATTCATACGAGTCAGTCAAATCTTCTGATGAATAAATTTTAAGAGTATGTTCTTCATCTAATGAGTAATCACCAAATTTAATATAGGAGTTAAATTCTAATAAATTTTGGTCATCATTAATCAAATAATAAAATACATTTGGGGAATCAACTCTAGATATTAATTTATAAGACCAATTCCATGCACCTAAAATTAAATAATTATTACTATTCATAAACATATTTTTGTTTATGATTAATTTATACTTATTATATCATATTCTAAATCCATCATTATTTTTTGTTCCTCGTCATCTATTTTGTGCAATTGTTTATAGTTTAACGTGTGTTTAGTGACTTGCAAAAGTTTTTGGTATATAATTTGCTGATTATTATGTTCCAGTGCCACTTTGTACGCGATCTAGAAATATACTATTGTTTAAATTATGTCTGAGTAGAACTAATCGTTAAAAATACTTGTTTGCCAGTTGCGTATTTTTCATCTGTATAGTTTTTGTATACTATTTCAAAACTAATAGGTTTGACATTCTGTGACTCGTCGTAAATACTCTCTCCAGACACATATAAATCACCATCGTTTAGTGTTAACTGATACTTGAACCTTAATAATAAAAAATTATTCATAAAAATGTATTCATTTTATAATAATGAAATATCAAAAGACTTACTTTTCGGATAGTAAAACTTTATCATTAGAAATGCAGCGAACTGTAGCAAATCCACCATCTTCAATTTCGGGATTAGGTTTACTTTTTACTGATATGTGGAAATTTTCTAAATGTGCTAATGGAAAATCAATGTTTCCATTCATGTGGATATGACGTCCGTTCAAAAGCATTTTTCCATTTGCATTTAAATAGTTTGAATTTTCATCACCAGGCCATGAAACCTGTACAATTCAAAAATTATAATTTATTTTAAAAGTATTCTCTATCGAAAAAAATTCAAGTGAATTGCAAT
Organism: Macrosiphum rosae; assembly: GCA_016617965.1. NCBI lineage: Eukaryota > Metazoa > Arthropoda > Insecta > Hemiptera > Aphididae > Macrosiphum > Macrosiphum rosae. The sequence continues at coordinate 36,077 of WHPZ01584997.1, forward strand.
GATCATCATTAAAACCTACTTTTGTATCAAATAAATACGTATTCTTTGGTTCTGACCAACCATGTGTAATCATAAAATACTTATATTCAGGATTGGGGGAATGAAAATTAATGTTACAAGTGATATCGTCCGTTAAAATATTCATATCAACCATAAAAGTAGAACCATCGTAAACATCATAGTAAATAGTATACTTAAAAGCATCATCTGTAGACTATAAACAAAAAAAATAAGTTGTATATTATAAGTAGGTAGTATTTACTATTTAGTATTTATAAGGTATAACTATGCTGACCTGATGTTCTGTATTAAAATGATATCTTCCAAATGTTTTTGGGTCATCTGAATTAAATTCAAAATAACTACCTTTTTTATTTTTATTTTGAATATATTTAAAATCTCCATGTCCAACAAACGATGGGTCAGAAACAAGAGAATGTTCTAAAAGCCCAAGAACATATATTCCCGTATCTTCAGTACTTGGCAGAATCGTGATATTAGCTTTAAACACGATAGGATATAATTAATATAAGCAAAACTATTTATTCAATCATAATGCTCACCATTAAATGTCATATCGAGTAGATTGGAGGTCATAATATATCCATGCGTTGTGAGTTCATCGTTTTCAAATAGTACGTCACAGTTTGCTTCAAAATAATCATCGTCCCAGAAGATATGATTTTTACTTAAGAATACATATGGTGCTTCAATATGAAGTTCTTGTGATGTAAGTACATTCAAAGTTTTAACTTTGTTTAGTAAAGCTACAAATTTGGACATTGATTTATAATCATTGCTTTCGTCAGTCTCCAATAATTGTTGTTTGGCTTGTTCGTTTCTAGTCATATCTAACTTTAAGTCCAATTTGAATACCGGAGAATCTCCACTAAGAAGTCCGTTCATATTAATAGTAACACTATTTGCTGTTAAACTAACATCTCCTAATACTTCGTTGTTTTCAAAAGTTAACGACCCTTGTAAAGAATGTCTGCTTTCGGGAGTAACAAAAGTAACGTCTCTTAAAGTTAATTTACTTGGATAATTACTTTCAGGATTTATATTACGTTTCACAAGAACGTTCCCTTCTATGTCAAACTTAGGTACGAGATAATGTCTGTTTTTTGTAGTGCTCCCTTCTGTAGAGTATTTAGCTTCAAATATTGGTGAATATTTTATTGTTTCAGTATCTATTTCTTCACATTTTACTCCAGCACTAAAAATGTGCTGGGAACCATCAATATATTTAACTTCTATGGTTTTTTGTTCATCTGAATCAACTAATGTACCTTGGATAATTTTTTTAGTGAATGGAGTTTTAAACTCTGCTAATAATTTTTTATGTGCTTTAGTATCATAAACAACCACTACCTCCAAACCACGTTTGATGTCTGCATTTGGTGTAACAAATATGAACTTAATATATTTTAGTGTTGGCGCTATGAAATAATTATAAAAATTTTAATTGATTAATGGATTACTGGTAATTAATATTGTATGTATACTTACACTTAAAGTCATAATTTCCTTTCACAACATATTCAGTAAGGTTTTCATCAACTTTAAAAACTTTTAAAGACAGTGACGATGGACCAGAAAATGGCAGTAACGATTTTAACTGTCCGTTCCAAGGAAAATCATAATTAACGTAAAACGATAAGCCTACAGTACTCTTAATATTTTCAAATGATCTTGTATATGATTGCCTAAAAATGTAATTGTTACTATCAATGTATTTTAAAATACCCATTTTATTGTATTTTCTGCAAGTATCTTACCTGTCAACATTTGTAGACGTAATGGGTATTTCAATCGATTCACTTTCTTTTTCCTGTACTATTGAAAACGCTTCAGATTTTATAGTCAGTATATCCATGACATCCAAAGGAAGTCCATAAACTATTTCAAAACCTCGACCTTGAGTCGTCTTTAATGAAAAATCAGATCCTGTGGATGTATGAAGTGAGGACGATATTTTATATCCGACATCAACAGTATATCCATCAATTGTTAATAAGGAATTGAAAACAAGTGAACCGCTGAAAATAATTGATATAGATTCATCAGTAAAATAATTCCTTACAAACAATAATCAGTAATATAATATATCCTATCCATTTTTTTTAGTTCAATTTGTAAAATAAGCAAGTGAATCTCATAATATAATGTAAACTGAACAACAAAATATTTTTTAAATAAAATTACAGCTATATTCAAAATTTCGTTTAAGTATAACTGTTATGATCATATTTAAGTTTTAAGGAAACTGAACATTTTCTTGACGTATTCATAGATAAGGATCACTTCACATTTCACAGAAAGGGTAATTTCACGTCTATTACATGTGTAAGTACAGGATGTAGATGTCCCGTGAGGATATACCCATTAGCCGTAGAGGGGGACTCGTCCGAAAAACCGGTTTTTTACCGTTTTACCAATAAACTAAAAAAATTATTAAAAATTATGAAATTATGAAAATAAAATATTGAAAAGTCAAAATGTTCACAAAAATAATCTCTATAAAATCTTCAATCATTTAATATATTTTTATTTAAAAATAAGAAAATTATTTTTACCAAAATATTAAATTAAATTAAAAAATAAAATATATTTAGTCCTTGTATCTGTGAGTCTAATAAAAAAAACAGATTTATAATATATTATTATTTCATTAGAAATCGCAATGGGTAAATCCTTGAGGGACACCTTCTACATAAAATGCTATAATATATAACTAGATATAATACTTATAACTATAAATTATAATATAACTATAAGATACATTTTAATATTTATAAGAAATCACCTAGGTATGAGTTTGAGTGCGAAATTTGAATTTTCTGGATGTTTAAAATATCTATCTAAATCGAATATAGTTGCTATATCAATTTTAATAGCTGACGTAGCCTGGATTTTTAATGAAACTGGAAGTCCAGAACATGTTGCATATTTCTTTTCGAAATCGATGATTGGTATTTGTTTCCTTATGTTTAGCTAAACATTTTATACATTATTATTTAATTATAAAGTAGATATTTATTTAATTTAAATAGATAAACGTTAAAATAATTATTTACTTCTACATTCTTTTTATCGGTTACTGAATTATCAAAATTATTAAGTATGGCATCAATTATATGTTGGTAAGTAATTTGACATTCACGTCCTTGGAATGAAAACCAACCAAGATCATTTCCAAATAATTTAAGCGCTATATCTACATACATTTTTTTCATTTCTGCTTCAGGCATATTTTCACAAGCCTGCAAAAACAGTAAATAATAATTTACACGTATGATACACACTTATCATGTTTTTACTATAATATAGATAGTATACAATTTGAGTTTTTTTAAAAATCTTTTTAGGTTCTAAATATTTTACATTTGATCATAATTTATAATATTTACGGAAAACAGTTGGTTAAAAATAAAAGAGTATAATTTATTCCTGGATAAAATCTAGTTCACGATAAAAAAAAAATCATTGGTCATGTGCTGGACTATATAGACTAACCGTGTACTAGTTGTATGATTTAAAATACAAAAGGGTTTAAAATAAAAATCATATACTGATATATTATGAACGATTTACTTGTTTAGAAGACAATTCTGAATTGACATCATTTTGTTCTCTATTCTTAGCATAGTTTATTGCTTGAGTTACGTAATTTTTAACCTCATTGAAAGTAGATCCATTACTTTTTGCAAAATATCCTTCGGGTCCAAATAGTTTTTCCAGTAAAAGTTCCAAGTTTTCAATACGGAGATCAACCTAAATTGTAACCAGGATTAGTATGAACAACTGTTTTTTTTATTTTTGAATAAAAGTATTATAATATTTTAATATTTACATCAAAAATGTTATGTTTACGTCCAAATATGTATGCTTTTAGTGATGCCGAAGAAGACCGTGCCAAAAAAGTTCTTTGAAAAAAAATAATATAATTAATGATAAAACTTTTTACTTGAGTTAATAGTTATACTGTTATAGCCTATAGGTATATATGTTTTATTACTTGTATGAATAAATAATATCTGCGTCCAATAAAACTCCACTATGTATTAGAGGGCATTGATAGTAGTATTCCAATTTCCGCGAGTAACGCAGAATGTCATTGAGTGATTTTTTTGATGAAATCGTATTAATTCCTTCATAAAATCTCTTTTGATCTAGTTTATTTTCATCTGCTGTCGTCTGTAAATTACTCAAGTAGCTGAGTAAGTAAGCTCGAACTAAAATAAAAATTTGATGAAAAAAATTATTATTATAATTGTGTGAATTTTCTTAATATTATTGATAAAAACATATTGATTAAAAGATATATTAAATGAACATAAGTTTTCATATTACAGGAGAAATATAAGTCTTAATTCTTTATCATCCCACATTTTTTCTATGGCTATAGTTATGGATTCTCGCTTAATATTTATTAAAAATGGGGAAAAATTAAGTATTTAATTGGTACTTGCATACAACATTGTAATAAAGTACAAGGGTTACCACTTAGCATAATATTAGAAGGAAGGTACATATCATTTTTATGTTCATTAGTATTTACTATTTAATTGCATCACGTTTAAAAAAATGAATTGAATTAAATCTAAAACAATAATGTTATTCGATCAAATGATAATAACATTTTTCTTGATCTTACTTTGAAGTTGGGTGTTTTTGTCATCTAATACTGTTTTTATAACAGTCGCTTTATAGTTAGATGGATTAATAGCAAATACTTTAAACGCTAAAATACGTAGTTCGGAATCTTCCAAGTAGTTGGTAAAAATGCTTTCACAAGCTTTCTCCACCTAAACACAATATGTAACTAAGTAAAGATTAAAAATTTACAATTCGGTTGATTATAGATAAAATATTGTTGACGAAATTAAAGATATGATAACCATATAAACGTATACACCTTAATTGGCTTAAATTATATAATCTTATGATAAACAAATATTTAACTCATGAACAGAGTGAAATAAATGTAATAATCGAATTTGATTATTTAATGCATGTGGACGGCGGACCCCGATTTAAATCTAATACATATTTTTGCATACCTTTGAATTCTCAGAGTAGATTTTAACCATATTCAATGCTGCTGCTTTAATCCTTTGAATAGTATTTTTATCCATAGTAATCTTAATAATCAAATCTTCTAGATCACTATTTATGTATTGAGCATAGCCGAGACCCTTTAGACTAGCAATAATTAAGTCTTCGTCTTTTGATGATAATGGACCATAGCCCACTTTCATTAATGGATTTCCTAAATTATTCAAAGTATTTCCTACTTCAGGACTAGTATAATCCTGAGTCTCTTGTAGGTATCGTCTTAACAAAGCGCCGACTGCCAGATAGCCCTCTTTTAAAGCTTTGTCATTGAGTAAGTTCTATAAATAATTTTAAATTTTTATAATCTATAATTTATTTTATAATAACACACAAGTGCAAACTGCATAGTGAAAATATTTAAATAGATTTACTGATGCTTTGACCACTGCCTCTTTGGTTGGATTTTTTGCGTTTGCCAAATTATTAAGCCACGAAATAGTTAATGAATCGCTTAATTTATTGATATCTATGAGATGTACAGCGGCTTCAATAGATTCACCACTATTAGCAGCCATTAGAGCATCTATGAAAATTGACCTATAACAGTGTTATTAACGTGTTACAATAAAGATTTAAACATATCAATATTATTTTAAATGGTACATAATATTTTCATAATTTTATCAACATACTCTGGTACTTCAGTATTTTCGTATCCACTACTACCACTCATAATCTGATCAAACGCAGAAAGTATGTCGTCCTTCTTTGCCACTTTTAATAATTGTACTAACTCTGAAAAACTATCAGCACCGTCCATAGCGACTATTGGTTCAAGTTTAGTCAAAGCCGATTGTGTTGCAGCTACTAACGCATCAGCATCTGCCGATCTAATTATTCCAGTTGGTTTTTCAAACACAATACATCGGCTTTTGCTCAGACGTCTTGAAGAAGCTACAAGTCATATGAAAAAATTATATGGAATAAAATATAAATGTGTGTGTGTGCGTGTGTGTGTGTGCGTGTGTGTGTGTGCGTGAGTATTAAAAAGTAAGAACAGGAAGATAATTTTTCTTACGGGTTTGAACCCCTGCCATTTTCACCAATTGCAAACTCATGGATACCATTATTCTAGTTTCTACATCAATTGGACCAAACGGTTGATAGATGAAAGTCTCTACGTTGGTGACTGCTACTAATGTAGAATCTTTTATTTGGATTTCGGAACGCTGAACGGCTGTCGAGAACGGAGAATCTTCATAAATCTGTACAAATACAATAATAATTTAAACAAGACACATATCTCAACAACTTAACTTTCTTGTGTATAAGTGTATTATGTTTATTAATTATTATGTATAGGTGTGTGTATACTAGATTTTATTCTAACCGGATTCGATTGTGCCGATGAAAATCCCATTAAATTGATTTTGTCGTGCCCCGTGCACTGTGTGAGATCTTTTTCCTTCGTTATTTTAAGATCCGAGTCCGACCATGTCCCTGGATAATATGTGGTATTACATGTCCCTTGAATATCGGTCTAATAGCATAATATATTAAGTTTGATTACTGTCACTGAGTCACGCATGCTGTATTACGATAAAGAAAAATCATAAGAACAAAAATAGGCACCTCGAAAAATCCTTTTTGTTCTTCTTGTATCGACGATACTTGCAATGATGATATGATCGCTCGTTTTAAATTCATCGCCGCGGCAGTATCCTTTGCTAACGAACAGATATTCCGACCGACTTTTCCGTTATTGTAAGAAAACAGAACTGGGTAGCCCTCTAGTTCCCGTAAGTCTGCGTGGCCGTAAATCTGTGCCAAAGTATACAACAATAATAAGTAATAATTCTGCAGTTTCTTAAGATAAAATGTACTATCTGCAAATAAATACACGCTTATACCTTCGACCCTTGAGTTATTTCAAGATTCTTAACATAAAGGATGGCACCACATTTTTGTGTCCCGATGATATTGACCTTTCCTTTGATCGATACTTCCGATATACCCTCTTCAGTGCCGGTCGGAGCAATCATTGTGGTCTTACCGCTAAACAAATATCCATGTTTTGTGTTCTCGCCAAACACTACATTGCCATTTGAAATGCCTAAAACCGTATTTTTTATGGTTTAATTTGTTGTTGCGTTGTGCTAAAATTTATTGTATACAACGACTGTGATAAAGTCGTGCATAAATAAGCATATTTCAAAGTGTACGAACCATCGGTACATTCTGAGGAACATAATAGTATATCACTCTCGTAATCCCTAACAATAGTTACCATCGGTTCTGAAAATGAAAAATTCAATTTAGTTTAATTCCGTATTCTAGGTATTTATTTATATTTCCCTATCTTTATATTTTGATTCCGTACAAAGTTTGACTCTGTTAAATGGAGCTTAGCCAACCACAGGCATAAGAGTGCCCATTACTGGATACTACCATTGTTATAAATACTATAAACACTGTATTTGTAATCAATGTATACTGAATTTGTGACTTGCAGTGTGGTACCTAAGTACTTGTAACAAAATTACTGCCCCCCTTCAAACCTGTGATCTTGATCCTTGCCTTATTTGCACAAAAATAAGGATATGTAATTTGTACCATCGCATAATCGCATTTATAGTAAAATGTAAACCGTAATTTGCTCCAAAATTAAAAACGATTATTCTTTTGATATTACGCCGTACACATTTTGATAGTAAAGTAGTTAACCATGAGATGTCGAGGTATAAGAAAGTACTAACACAGAATATTCCTAAATTTAACTCATTCCGTGTTCCAACTATCCAACTATTTTATAATTACTCGATCAGTGGAAAATCATGGCTTATATATTTTATCCATGCGGAAAATGAGACTTTTTAGATAATACAAATACCTTTTAATTTAATGGACTATACGATATTATGGCGAAGTCAGTATCCGAGTATAAAAATATACAACAATATAAACTATAGTCTATAACAAATAATATTATAGTGCTTCATTATTTTAAAGTTATTATTGACATTTGTCATTCATTCGAGTTGTCGATCTTTGGCATTGAGCTCGTCAACGAGGGTGGTATAGGGTACCGACGAGGCGGCGAAATAATCAGATAGGTAAGTACTGAACAAACGACCGGCGTTTGTCAACCGGCACATATACGATATACCTAATTAATAGTAATAAATTATTATACTATACGATGTATTATTACTAATAATACATCGTAGGTATAGTAAATATACAGCTAGTTAAATGTAAAATAATATACTGTAATATAAGTTTTTCAATGGGCCTAGATTATAATACCTATAGTGAATAAAGAATAGAAATGATTATAAATTAATAAATATCTTTATACTGATTTATATAAAATAATAATATTATATAGATATAGATACCTAATAGTCAGCAACTAGACCAACTATACAACAAATAGAAAATGGATACACAATTAATTGTACCTATATCAACTTATATTTACTTTAATTAAACATTTTTTTTTATTTTTTATTTTTTCAAGCTTTGAACCGTAATTTTTTATTTAATTTATTATAATTTATATAACAATATAAAACAATTATTTGTATATCTACTTGTAATTTGTATGACTAAACATTTTTGGCATTTACAAATACATTTTACTGAATATTAAATATTATGTCAGTATGTCAATCGTATTTAGTACAAATCGGTTTTGTCACAAATAAAACTATCACCCAACTCAGCTCTGTTGTGAGAACACCGGAGGCATACAATCTGACCTATAGATATAATTTTTTCACACACAATAATTGTGCAAATTAATTATTCGGAAACACTCAAACACCAATAAAAATAATACATAATAATATATGTGTTTATATATACATTATAAAATTATAATAGGTATTGTAGATTTTAATTGTACTAATTGGTACTTTTATAATACTACAATGCACTATTTTAAATTGTTATTAAAATCAATAAAAAATCGATAAAAGGATTAACTACAGATAACAATATGTGCTGAGGGTGTTACAGTTAAATTACCATTCTATGATATATGACCCCAGGTGACAAGCTCACACCTAGCTGGTTTCGTCAATGAGACCACATGCAATGGGTTTTAGAATTTAGTAATTAATTACAGCAGTAAATAATCGAGTATTATCTTAACTTAATATTGAAAAACATTTTTTTTTTTTTTTTTTTGAATTAGTAATTACGTGTTTTTGTTTATTTAATATTAAATTATTAACTATATATATTATATTAACTTATTATATAATATTATATAACAAATGTGCATGCATATTAGTATATTACACAATTTTGATGTAAGGACCTACTGTAGAAATATGTACTCATCTTTATTAATAACTATAGTTAGGTACACCCATAAGAAGTATATATAATATATATAATATACTTATATACCTACCTAGGTACCTAATGGGAATAGATACAAAGTACGAAAAATATACAATTTTAAAATAGTATATAATGTATACTTAAGTTAATTTAATTTAGTTTATAAATAAAAATTCAATAATAATATTCAAATATAGGTAGTTAGGTAAAACTTACTCGAATGTCTTGACGAAGCTAATCCTACTGCTAGTGCTAGCAGGAATAACTTCATTAGTGTTTTCATGATTACTCAAGAATGATTTTAACCAAATTGGTTAATTTGGTTCAAGTAGCTTATGGTTTCACATGCATCAAGCAAATTAATTATATGATATTTTCTTTGCAGTAGATATTTTGTAAAATGTCCTAAAAATAAGAAGACAATTTTAAAATGCTATAGTTTTAAATTCCAACCAAATTGAGGATAAGCAGCTAATACGCAAATTGATAAATGCATTATTAAGTTAATTTTGTATTTTATTATTTTTTATTTAGTAGAAGCTAGTGCTAAAAAAAATACATATATTATAACATTTTTTAATTGGATCTAATTGATATTTTGAATTTTCCATAAAAATTATTAAAAACAAGATAAATATCCCCTGAAATTCTCGAATATTTTTTTTTTTGTCTGTAAGGATCACATAAAAATAATTAGCTAATAATATATCCCTAACTATAATTTCAGTAATTAGGAAGTTACCATATAATTTGAAAATTAATTTACCTAAGTCATCACCTATTTATGGTGAAAATATTTTCCAATTATTTAAACAGTTAACAAATGGCAAACAGTCAGACATATATTATTGGTTCACAGGATAATTTTTTTTTTTTTATTTTAATTTGTTTTCTTTTTTAAACATAAACAAACGATTCAAATTTTGAAAATAAGTATATAGTTAAAAAAAAAACATGAAGGTAAGTCATCTGTTATTACTATAGTGATGGCCTAAAGTATTTTACAATAAATCGTATACTCATATTTTGTAGAAGATAAGTCATAAATAAAATAAACAAATTTACTCACCTTTTTTAATATTTAAAAACTGCGTGCAATTAATGCTTTAGTTACACAAATATTTTAAGAGTGTAAGACAATATGTACTAGACTATTATCAAAAAATAACGCAGGTAGTATAACAAGCTGGTTAGAAGCACTTGCACTAGTTATAATTTTGTCATTTTGAGCTTTTTATACGACAACTTTATGACGAACAAATGTCTAGTGCATGATCTTGAATTGATTTTGACGGGAAAAAAAATTATGCGTCCGCATAAAATAATATAATTTTAAAATTATAAATTAGCAAAATCTACACAACAACAAAAAACAATACCTACGGACCAATCAGTAATAATATTTAACTACATTAAAATTCAGTGTGACGCACGTACTATTTATAATTTTCCAATTTATTCACACTGTCCTTGGTAGGTCCATATAGTTATATAACTTAAAATAAATAATAATATTCAAGGTTAAATATTGAGGATAACCTAAAGGGTTCTGACTGATATGTCTTAAAAATATCAAAATAACCTTATATATCAGGGGTGGCCAAACAGTTTATGGCGATCGACACTGGTCGATCTTGGACGAATTCTAAGTCGATCCCCTTTTTAGAATTTACTAACTATTCTTATACTTTTGTCATTTAGTAGATACAGTTATTAAATACATATATTTTTGTTATTGTGAAATAGCATTTTCTCACATGAAAGTTATAAAAGCTGAGTAGGTTGGGTTTTATGATAGTTTAGATTTTACCACAGCGACTTCGCTTGGCCATGATATGAAACAACACGCTTCTACATCAACAGTATGATGGTTATACATTTGAAACACTCGTTTTAAATAACTTAACACTTAACAGTTTTATTTTATTTGATTATTTATATTTATATAAGTATATTTATTATTAATATTAAACTATTTTTTTACATTAGTCGATCCTAAAAGAAAAAAGATACCCTCAGTAGATCTTAATCAAAAAAAGTTTGG
>WHPZ01585000.1:0-18977 GCA_016617965.1 Macrosiphum rosae
ATTAGAAAAGTACAATATTTAAAAAAAAAATGCATGTTATGATCACAATTTTATTCATAATGGCTTATGAATTTTTATAATTTTAAATACAACATAAAAAAAATAATTAAAGGCACATACAAAGTAATGGATACTCGAGACATGGAAATACAAATTATCTTATAATTATTGCATGTCTATACTGATTAATAACATTTAATCAATATTAGCCTAATTTATTTTAACCATTTTTTTTATAACAGATAATAAGCTACAAATTTTTTTAAAAAATGAATATAAATCACTTGAATTATACTACCATAATCTGTAGTATTTGTTTTTATAATACAGAATAGCTACCTCATTTGTTGCAAATAATTTAACTTTTCTAGACGTGTTCTTATTTAAATAAACTTAATTATAACAATAATTTTATATTTAATATTACATTGAAGGTCGGTGAGACATAAACAGAAATAATTTATCACAACAAATATGAAGTATTATGTGAAGTCCGTAAATACATGCAGACAGGAGTAAATGAGTATCAAAACGATATGAAAAATTACATTAAAATATAAACATAAGATAATGAAAACACAAAGCATAACATTTGGTCCCTTTTTTTACTGTGTTATTTTGTATACATTTATCAAATGAAAGGGTAAAATTAAATATTTTGAATTTTAATCATAGTTAAATAGGTAATAATAAAAAATAAAAAACCTTACTATATGAAATCGAATAATGAATAATGAATAATTTGATAGTATTGGTTATGGTTATTGATTCGGCTCTTCTAATTCTTAACAGCGATTTTTGGTATCATTGTATTTGAATGTATTTTGCACAATTTTTAATTTTTAAAATTGTAATCATCTCCATTTCCACACAACTGAAATTTTTATTTGTACCACCATCAAAAGTGCATTCGGGTTTAAGTATTTGTATGGCGTAAAATGTTTCAATCATAACCTGTTGAGAGTTACATTGAAAAAATAAAGTGACAATTTATAAACTGTTATCATAATTATTGATGATAATTATCATAACTTATTTCATTCATCAAATAATTTACTTTATTCCAATAATTAACAAACACAGCATAGGTAACTAAAAAATATTTAGCACAAAAAAAAGTAAAAATATCAATACCAAGGTCTTTTACACAATATAATAGAGTTCTAATTTTTATATTTTTATAGAAAAATTCACTGTTTGTATTTTTGTTTAACGAGTAAGAACTATAAAAACTGAAAACATATAGGTGAATAGACGTAATTATGTATTATAATTCATGTTACCAAAGCTATAGATTCCTAATATATGTATACATTAAGAAAGCTAATACAAAGTAATATTATTTACATCTTAAAAAATCAAATAAAGTTATAAAAGGTATCTCAGTAGGTAGTTTGTTACTATTTGTTATTTTTCTTTGAATAACCTATTCATGTTTTGGTGAAAACGTAGAGCTACTTAACGCTATTCATAAAAATACGTCAAATAAATAAACGCGTTGATTAAGTATTTGTATAAATAATTTTTTATGGTAACTAAATATTTCATAAATTATTACCAAGTAGTTTTCTTAAAATGTAATTCCTAATCAAGTCTAAATTATATTATTTTCATAAAATATTTAAATATCAAAATCAATAATCTAGCTGCATCAAATTTCATAATATTATGTACCTACCTAGGTTATCTTTATAAATTTTAGGGTGTAAATTAGAAAGGTTTAACGTATAATAATATATACCTACTTTACACCAGACGTGATATTGATCAATTCATTAAACTAAGAGAAAAGGGTCTTAAGAGTACAATTTGCATAGAAGCGAGTTATTTAATTTAATGGGTAAACTTCGGCTTAAATTTGAAAACAGTACTTAAAGTTGTTTTCAACTTTCATTTATTAATTTATTAATATAATATAATATAATATACTGTATATTATGTTTAAAATAAAAAAAATAAAATAAAAAAAACGGTTCATGTAATTAATTATAATTTTATTATGAGTTATTATAAAAACATTATAACGAACCATTGCTATATATGTGTGTGTGTGTCTGCAGTACTCTGTACGTATTACATGTTCGCCCGGCATGACATGCTGAATGACATAAAAAACCATTATAAAATAGCACTATGAAAATTGTCGTATATTCACCACAGTGTACACTGAACTGTTGCTTCTTTATGTTATTATTAAATTAATGCAATGATATCATAAAATAATATGTAGATGGTATATGGTGTTTTTTTTTTTAAAACAGTATATTATGTAAAACCACAACGGCGAATAATATTTTGGTATAGTTGGTAAATGTTCTCCAATGTCTATTATATTTTAATACTTACAAACTGTATAGTAAACTATAGGGTAAATTAGAATAGGTTTAGGTATAGGTACCTGCAGGATGGCAGTAGCATGTATGATTAATACAATTATTATAATAAAACTTTATGATATCGTATTGTGTGTAGGTAAGTAATAGGTAGATGTTTAAATTAAATATTTACCGTAAATTATAGATACTGTCTTTTTTTATGCGGCTATAATATTTTGTTTATTGTTTTTCTAAAGAGTATTTCATTTTGTATATTAACACTTAAAGACTGTTATTATGGAACTATACCAAACATTATACCTACCACAAGACGATATTGTCATATTGGTACTATTGTTGTAATTAAATAATTTAAGTCTAAAGTACGTACCTAATAAGTTTGTGTTTAAAAAAAAAGTTTAAAATTGCAATAAATAAAAATGTTTGTCATTGCTGAACTCGGCACCCAGTAAAGTGTATAATGATATAAGCAAGTGCATCTCTGTTTATACCGAGTGATCTATTTAACGTAGACATATTGTTTAGAAACTATCAACGTTTTAGAAAATATTCTTGTTTACGTAATATTAAGTCATGAAACAACAAAATTTTATTAAAAAAAATTCTTTCTTATCGTTATTAAACTTTATTATTTTTCTGTTTTTCCGACGACGACATGTATTAACAATACCTTATTCAAAAATAGAATATTTTTTTGGAGCTTCTTGATATATAAAAACGGTAAGTAAACTGGTAGGTAGTTTGTGAGCTATAGGTATATTAAGTTGATAAATCGTAATACTAAATCGTAAAATGTATGTCGCCATTCGAAATTATAAAACGATACACATAATCATAGAAAATAGTAAGACATAAATTTTTCCAAAAATATTTTTTTATAACGGCTAAAATAATGTGAAATAAATCCATTCGAAAACGTTAGTCTTCTGAAATAATCAGTGTGCTGCGTCAAATGAATCACTCCGTATAAAACTGAAGTATCGTTACGATGTTATAGATTCATTGCGTAGACGACCGGGCGTGATACCTACTATAAAAGATTATACGTAAGTGGATAGTCAAAAAAGTTTGTACACACCACGGCACAGCGATTTATCAGAAACATCTATAGGACATAGGTATACATACTTAAAACATAATATTACTATACTATTTTCGACGGTACGATTTATGACTTCAGGAGAGAATAATAATAATAATTATAGAGTATTATTACGAACGCATAGTAGCCGCGAGAGGACACAACCACCGCGCATAATATAATATTGTGATCGTTGCGTACGGCGGCGGAAAAAAGTTGCGCGCACGGTATTTATCGTCACGACGGAGGCAACACCGCGAGAACGCGCGCGCGCTCGCGCGCCCCGCTCATTCCGGGGTCCCCGCGTCGTCGGGCCGAGCGGCGGCGGCGGCGGCCACGGCCAAATGCACACCGGCAGTTGGTCGGCCGTCACGTCCGTCGTCGCGCGCGCGTCCACCGTCCGTGCGATCGTTCCGCCGCCGTACGCCGCCGTCCACCGTCGTCCACAGCACCGTTCGCGGTCCGCGTCGTAAACCTCCGCCACAGATCATCAGCACGAGCGCGACCGCCTCGCGTTGACGGCGGTACGCAAAGTCATGGTGGCCGCGCCTCCGTCCGGCCATGTCGTCACCGTCGTCACCGTCGTCGTCGTCGTCCCCGACGCGATCTTATAGGGGGGACGCGGCCACTGCAGGGGCCGTCACGCGTAGTAACCGCCGCCGGTCGTTAACCGTGGCCGCCGGCGCAGCGTCGGCCGCGACGGCCATGGAGTCGCCGACCATCTCGTCGCCACCGGCGTCCGCGGACGGTCCTCGGCGCCGCGGGTCGTCGGCCGCCGGGGGCACCGTCTTCAAGTTCGGCGCGCTGGGCATCAGTGGCTCGGCGTCCGTGTCGGCCATGTGCGACGCCGCCAACGGGCCCGCGTCCGCGTCCGCCGTGGTCGGGGGCAGCGGTTCGGCCGGCGCGCAGGCCGGCAAGCTGCCCCGGACTTTGAGCACAAGCGTGTTGCGCATCAAGCACCGGTCGTCATTCTGGGACAAGTTTTGGGAACAGCGGTCCAAGAGAGACTTGTAAGTCACCGTAACTCTGATCCCCCCCCACCATTTTCCCTTATGGCAGCACCCTATGACCATTCGATACCCAAATGGTTATATACCTGTACACCCCGTATGGGTACCTGCCTGAAAATATTGTCTCTTAATATTTTCGTTGTGTATATTATTATAATTAGTTTTAATTAATTGTTATCAAAACTATACTTTACAATATAGTTCGCACAGTATTTTTTTATAACACAACATTGTACGTTTGAAATATTATTATTGAAAGTTATTACGCATTAAAATGTATTTACCTAGTAGTGAATCTATATATGCTTGAGTCCGCGCAGAGTACTTGTGTCGTAATGATATTGTAAGGTAATATGGTGTATTTTGTATTCTCTCGCGATGTTATAAAATAATATTATTTCTCTGACCATATGCGCTGTGGTATCCTAAAGAATACTATGAAATTAATTTAAAATACGACTCGAATACTTTTTTCGAGTAGGTACCCACAATATTTATTCTCGATAAGTTTTCATGAAGTTCATGCGGGGAACAATACAAGTTCGAGTCATCAAGGGTCATTTCAACTGAACGAACAGAAATCGAATTGCCAAGAATTTCGAGCTATCTAGAATCTTCTGTATTCGAAATACTTTTCAAATAATAATAAAACATTTTTATTCAAATTCTTTTGATTTATACAGTTCTTTTTAACAAGTCTTTTTTTTTTATACTTGGCAACATTATTTGATCGAAATATTATTCTATCACCTACTTTCTATAATGTAACTATAATAATTATTCTATATGGAGTTATATTTTGTTATTTCAACATCAATAATACATTTCTTAACACAATTATTATAATGTGATTGAATAGTATGTTTGATTGAAATTCGAAAGCACAACTCACAAAACTATTACCAACGAATAAATCAAATTGAACCACCAAAAAATAAAAAATCACTGGTAATGATAATTGTTTAAAACATAATAAAAAATATACTGTTTTGAGTACAAAAGTAGGTATGTACTTAAAATTGTAGTCGAAACCAATAAAAGTCTACATTTATACTTTCACTCAAATATAATATAATTTACTGCAGGTGAAAAGCGCTGGCTTTTGAAAACTGACTCGTTATATAATCGAAGGGGATAAAACAATATTATAATAATATCTCACCAGTGAAAACGTTATCCCATTCCACTTCGAAACTCGACTGAGAAACAATCTACGAAAATGAGTGTGTTATAATATATACAGGGCCATGAAACCCTACGGATCGTATTCTTTCGGAGAATTCGAACCCATTCGTCTACCCTCACGACGTTCGCCCCGAGATCAAAATCCGCGAAATACGTGGTCGGTATAACCTGGTACCCGTCAGGTGGTTATAGCCTATAGGTACTACAACCCACCCGAGAAAGTATTGTGTTCAAAACGAAATATATCTACCGTGTTGTGTACAAACACGCACAGCTTTGAGCTTTTAGTTTTTAATCTGTGCACCGCATTTATTTATCCGATAAAAGTACGCGTGTACTCGCCGCGGTTTAGCGTCAAGAAAACGCAAACACGACACCTCTCCTACCGCGTACAATTCATATTTTGTACGCTATACGGAGTGATCCGTTTGACGAGGGACGCATTCTCATTATTTCAGAAAACACTGACGTTTCCGAAAATGATTCGTTTAAGTCGGTTAGGAACTTTTATTTTTTAAAGTTTTTTTTCTCTTCTGAATGACGACATACATTTTTAAATTCATATCCCGATATGGACACTTTCTGTTTATAGTAGGTAGTATTTTAATCTATAAAAATAAAATTGCAGACATTAGTGTTTTGGTGTTATAATAGGGTTTTAGAAGAGCAAAATATAGTGGACCGAACTTTTACCACGGGTACCCATGTTGGAGTACCACTCCGCTCATATCATCTAAACTTTAAATACGTATAACTCGTTAACTATACGATAGTCTAAAATTGTTGTTATTTATGCATCAAAGCGTTCCAAAAAACATTCTTCTTTGGAATAATAAATCAAAAGAGTATGTCATCAATAAAAAGATTGAAAATCGGAAACGATAAAAAATAATAGTAAAAGCTATTAACGTTATACATAAATTGTGTGTTTACGACGACTTAAAACGATAATATTACTATTTATGTAAAATGAACGCATTTTCAAAAACATCAATTTAGTTTTTGAAACAAAGACGGTATATCTGACTTTAAGATATGGACCAACCGGTAGTATAATAGTACTTAATATAATTACGGATAACACTGCATAGAGTACGGCGCTGTATACATATATTATAATATATATATACACATGATGGGTACCTATCGGGTTTTCGGGGATTAGATTTATCTCGATATCGCGCGGCTTACAATATTATATTATAATATCCCCCGGCCATCCGTGGCGACACATAATTCGCGGATCGGATAAACGCCAATGGCGGAGACCATAGTAGTAATATTATTATTTATGTACGAAAATCTCTCGAAAGCTTTACGAGCACGTCACCCGCACAGAATATAATCGGTCATCTGTTTCGTATGATGTTATACATGACGAATATAAGACGTGTAATTAATCACGTCCATAAAATATACATCGCACGCATCAAAATATTGTATATTATGTGTGTGCCACCGCGTAGTTTTGATCCCAAATTATTAGCTGTTCGCTCGCATCATAGTTGCTAACAACTGTTCAAACTTCGTTCCATTAAATTTAATTATCACTTTGAGATTATGAAGAATATTTGTCGGTTATTATTTAGAACGCGTGTAATTATTATTATTATCTCGCAGGCCGCGATGTATGCCCGTTGTTTGAATAGCGCACTGTATACAGTTTAAAATGTAATTACAATTAGTTCAAAGTTCAGGTCTCCCAAGGGCCAAGACATAAATACTGCCGCAGGAACGACGCGCGCAAAGGGGACGAGGTACATGATATTATATTATAGGTATGCTTAGTTTTATTTTTTTTCAAATAAATTCATCGTAAATACGTCCTATTTTATACTTATGATCGCTATAGAAATCTGAACAAAAATGTTAAATGTATAATTATGTAAATTCGTAAATAAAAGTTTATGGAAATTACAAGTCGTTACCAAACTTTTTTTGCAACTCTAGCAACAACCAATTTTTGGATATTTATACGATAGGTAGGTTCAAATATTTATATATATATATATATTTAGGCGTATAGCTTTAACTAAACATTTATATATATATATATATATTAAATATGTTTTCAAACTATAATATAGTATGTACACAGAAGCATAAAACTTTAGGTACTATTAATTATTCGGAAAATATGTTTAACACAACCCAGTAGCCCCTGTCCCATATTTAAGTACGGTTTAATATTCAGAGAGCTACCGAATAACTAATACAACAACATTAATCTTCGGACCGAAAAAAAAATAAAAATAAACTCATACTTTGCCCAGCGGTAAAATATTTAAAGACATTAAAAGACGGGTGACAATTTTAAAAACTTGTTTACCGCGATAAAAAAAAAAAAAAACTGATTATAAATGTATTTACACGATATGAAAACGTCTCGGAAGCCCGAATAGCCGCATTATTTTGGATTATAATTCATTATGCAATATTATCATAATGAAAACAACGACGGCAAAAATAATGCGTCTCGCGATATTATCATATAATATATTATTATTAGGTACTGTTATACAAGACAGTTTGTTGTAGAAGTTAGGACCACATTTTGTACGACGAGTTTCTGAATATTTTTGTCGTATCATAAAGTTCAATAATATTGTGATCGGTTTAGATCGATTTCTAGAACAAATTATTCTCATTTTTCATCATACACATCTCTCGCACACGCTTTCGATCAAAACTTTTAGGTTTCCGTATTATAAACTGTTATGATACAATGCCATAATATAATATTTATTATAACCGTTTTCGAGACCGTTTGTGTAAATAAATAAAATCAGATGAACGGCCTTTAGCAATAGGTCTAGAAACATATTTTTAAGCAACTATCAGCTCCCTCGTTTTCTTCTGGTACATTTACGAATAACAGTTAATTATATTATGTATTATTATAATATAATATTATATTTGTTTTGTAAAACGAATACCAAACATTTAAATATATCGTTCTGCCAACACTCAAAACGTATGACTTAAAATGTTTGACGTGCCATATACCTAAAGGAAATGGATGGGCTTAGGTATTTAAAAACAAGTAAGGCGTTATTTTCGTGGGCTTTTAAACATTCTTATATGTAGGTACACGTTAAAATGGCTTTTCGCGACGGTGATACATAGCTGCTGGTGCAATCAATCGGACTCCTGTTGAAGACTCATCGCCTTAACTCGTTATAGAAATAAAATTAAACACCCCCCCGCACAATATATATAATAATAATACACCGGAGGTAGGTTTCACACGTTTCTCGCTTTAAACTTTTTTCCCCTCCGTTATCGATCGTTCGACTACGCTATTTGTTACACAACACGCTATACAATATATATAAACTAGCTACTAACCGAAAACGCATTTAACGACGTGTAATTTACCAGCATCGCGTATATAATAGTGGAAGAGGATGAGATACAATATAATGTATATTATATATAGATGGGACTTTACGGAATTCAAAAAAAAAAAAAGGGGGGAAATACTACAGCCATGACGACAATGGTGACGATGATGTAATCCCACACACACGCACGTAAACATGATTGTTGCGTAATAATATGGCTATAAAGGAAAAAACTCGAAGCGTTTCCCGAAAAAACAAAACAAAAATCCTAATTTGTTCGGGTCGCGAATGACAGGACGCGCACATCGAGTGGTGGTGTACTGTGCAACCTATATAACATAATATAATACTCTTATCGACGCCACTGAGTGAGAAGGTTCAAGTGGCACGCGCTGTAACAATCGTCCTTTTAAAACGAGTGTACAATATGTATATTGTTATGTGGTTATAGGACTTGTTTGCACCGAAAAATATAAAGGACAGCTTATATTATCTGTTTTTGGGACCCGCTTCTATATACCAAATAATATTTGGTACTCGATATTTTCCTCATTGTCGTCGAGCGTTGCAAAAGCAATTATAACATGACATTCTATTATAATAATATGATAATGATAAATAGTTGCTCAATAAACTCGTGCCCCACGCCCCCACATAGTTTTATGATGTAAGCCAAAATATACCAACAATCCAACGAACAATTCTGACTTCTAAAAAACCGGTCGTAAAGGAGGGTGAAACTGCTAATATTCTTACGAGCAAGTTGCGAATAATATATTAGCATAGACTCTAACTTTGTGTTTGGTCTCATCTTGACGAACGACGAGTCAACCACCGAAAAATCTTTTTTAAATGGAAGGCACTAATCGTTGGGCCAAATTCGATCAAAACTTCCACTACACACATCGAATTATGATAATAATATAATATCTACACAATCACGAACAGTGACGCCGAAACCGCGGTAGAAAATAAATCGAGATTCGAAACCAATTTCATCGCACTGCACAAAACAATTTTATAATAAAGACTCGTTCACAAACACTATAAACCAAAACCAAAAGAAAACCTGGAAACTGTTCCGATAATCTCCTAAGTTGCGAAGAAAACGTCCATTTTTTCTCACCGTGTCATTCACGACGATTTTCCATTGAACCGTCACAACCATCCACAAGTGGTGTTGGTCAGTGCGACGAAATTATATAGACTTGTTCGACCCTCCGTAATAGTATTCATGATAATATTATCATCTCCAGCCCTACGATACTCTCCACCGTTTTTCGAGGAATAAGTTCCAGACGTTATTATAGGTTCGGATGCACATCAGTCACCTATATTATCAACAGGTTCCTTGTAGGAATAATTTACCATATCATATACACCACTGTATACTGACTGTGTATAATATTATTGCACAGATTTGGAGAATCCTAGTAAAACCTTGCAGGTAAAAGTGATTTGGTCCAAGCGCGCTTGCCAGTGTACATTATATTTATACACAATTTTATAAATGAAATTAATTTGTAATAAACCCATATGTATATTTCATATTACGTTTAATAATAATAATTATTTCAGTGGGGATTATTCAAAGGGGTCTTCGCTTCTATAATATGATCTGTACAATATACCTATACTCGAGTATTTCAGTCGTCCGATGGCACCAAATATTTTATTACAATCCTAGACAAATTATGTAGGTACTTACATCGTTACAAATCCCCGCGGAAAAAAATTAAAATAAGCTCTCGGGGATATCTGACTTGATGTCCATACAGGTGCAGGTGTCAGGTACATATTATGTTCGTATTATGATTTTTGTCACCATAATATCGTTAAACTTATGGCTAGGTGGTTTACAATGTGATTTAGAAAATATATGTATGAGATAATCACAATAGATGAATATTGTAATTATAAATGGGCACTCTTATTCCCAACTAACCACGGCGTTTTGGCGTTAAACTCGCGACAAAAATTATTATTTACTTTGCTTCTAGTGAAAGTTTGGAAGTTTAGAAAATAACAATCTGGGAAAGTGTTGTGCGGTTAGGTTAGGTTAGCATATTTTATTCAACGGTATACCTGATGAGTTTGGTTGAAATTGCATTAATATGCAATTAATACTAACAATAATTATACCCTACCCTACACCATCTAGATCGGTGCGTCGAGACAACAAT
This sequence comes from Macrosiphum rosae, assembly GCA_016617965.1. Taxonomy (NCBI): domain Eukaryota; kingdom Metazoa; phylum Arthropoda; class Insecta; order Hemiptera; family Aphididae; genus Macrosiphum; species Macrosiphum rosae. The sequence continues at coordinate 11,140 of WHPZ01585000.1, forward strand.
GTAGCTAGCTGCAGTCGTATCTAGAATATATTTAAATGACCGTGTACAAAAAATTACAATCGTAAATTGATTTTCGTTCGTTGTTCGAGACGGTTTATATTATTGTTATACCTATTATCTGTTGGTTATAACGCCCGCTGCGACTAGGGATTGCACAGCGGCGGTATTGTAACGATATAATTTGCTAATCGTTTAGTATACGTACATAATAACAATAATACCTTAATAAAGATAATAAAGAAATGGATATAGGCTCTGCTTACACCTAATACACGGATAGTTAATACCTGTGCCTGAAACATAGACATCATTTTTTGTATCTCTCTGTATACATCATACACCTTTAAACCATTTAATATTTACACGTCCCGAATAAAACGCTATAGATACTGCAGACCAAGCTGTGGTTATTATACGGTTACGAATATTATATACGACGAGTTTGGTGAGAATAAATTGTCGACTGATACAATTGGTGATGTTCGTTGTCGTTGTTGATGGGTATAAATGTATTCATATAACCACTGTTACTAGTTTTGTCTTCGGGCACACAATATCAAGGGGATCAATTCCTATATAAAATACATCGATTGTTCCAATAAATAAATAAATATTGAATAATAATAATAATAATATTATCTATGAGACTATACGCGCAAATACCTACACACCGTCGACTGTCCTAATAACAATAACATAGGTACAATAACCACGTGGGGTTATCAGCGTTTATGGCCGAGACGAATGTCGGCTACCGGGCTACTTTACTATAACGTATGTATTGTAATAATATTATAATACTATATTAGGGTCATGAGGATATTATATTTTATTATTATAATATAATATTACGACCGCGCGCGCGTAAGCCTAAAAAGGTCAGCTTTTGAGTTGTATTATCATGGCGGTAATAATATAACCGAGTTATGTGTAATAATAATAATAATGTGATGGTTATCGAAACGTGCAGGTAATATAAAATTATATTATATTTCGTGACGTATGCGTTCATGTCGACGACGGTCTCTCGCATATTATATTTTCAGAATCAATACGGTTTTGTTATTAATTAATTATTGTTTTTCGTCGTCATATTATTAATGTTGCCCACCGTCGGGGGTGGCGCGTGCGACGTTATTTCCATGGTATACCTATATATCATTATAATATTATGTGTAGTATTATAATACGCATATTTTAATTATATGTAGGTATATATACGTCGCGTAGCTTATTTATTGATTTTTCGGTTGAATTATGAGTCAAAGTATAACTCAACTCTATTTCTCTCTCTGTCTCTCTCTACCTATCTTTCCCCCCCTCTCTCTCTCTCTACAAATATTCTGTTATATCGAATAATTATTTAGTTTATATTTTTGACATCGCTAATAACGACGCGAACAATGAATAATTGGAGTACAATGCCAGTATCCCCGGGAAACCGGGCTCGATCGGCGAGTCCCTCTGAAGCCTTCCATTAACCGCCATGCCACCCCCATCCCCTCTGCACAACAGGTCTCAACTCTATTCAAAGGTTTTAATCCCCGTGCGTCATACACCGCGTGCGATTATCGTATAGTTTTTGTACATATATGTGTGGGTGTGCGTTCGTGCAATTTTTTGATAATTTTATTTTGAGATGTACATCGTAATAATATTTTTATTTAAATATTATATATTTTGTCCTCTCGTCTCGTGTTATAATATGTTTGAATATTTTTGCGTCTCATAACGAATAGAACTATAGATGTCAGTTGTAGACGAGCGCAAACACTACAACTGTCTATACCCGTTGTATGCGATTTCGGTTGTTTTCATATTTTCCACGATTACAATATAAATTGTATCTGGTTTCGCGTAAATGTGTAATGTTGCACGAGCTGTCATTGATGCGATTAGTGTATTTAAAATTTTGTAATTTCAATTTTAACAGATTTCAATACCAAAACTGGGTTGTTCAAATAAAATTCAACAAGTATATTAAACAGATTGTTTCACATAAACATTATTACTTGCCAATTATCTGATACCTATATATAGGCTTAAAGATTATCTATGCGCTTAATTTTGCTGTATATAGAAATTATTAACGATTTATACGACTGAATTATCTAAATCGTGACAACATGTAATTAAGTGTATGAACACAGAAAAACGGTCCAATTTTACAATAATTGTATTAATTATGAATCCGTGAAAAAAATCTAGAATTTTAGATACTCGTCTTGTGGACGTTAAAACACGAACAGTATAATACCATGATAATTGCAGCCGTTTCCGAATGATAATACGTGCTTAGTGGTATACGATTATAATGTTAATTAAATAAGTAGGTACTATTGAAATAATGTAAATCACCGTGAGATTTCAATGCAGTGTAGTAATATTAGGCATACCTGTACATGTATATTTTATGATTTGTTTTTATTTTTTTTACGACTGGTTTAACACATTGTCTTTAAAATAATACGCAATACGTATGAGAAATATTCATAATAATATTATGTAATTTATTGTGGACATATATATTTATTAAATCAATCGTCATGTACCATAATATTATATTATTAAGTATCTATATCGCGTGGGTGGTAGCAGGGAAACAATACAGTACTTAATCAATTGTTGCAGAAATTATGGTTTCATAAAATTATTTTCATTGGCTATTGCGATGGTTTCCATTTCACTGTATTATTATAATAATTATTATTATTTATTACCGCTACCCCCGCTAGCCCCGTCATCATAAACTTACACACATAATATGCGACGTATGATACACCAACTCCCCGTGGTTGACGTTACTTACACCTTAATAATGAACCTCTGCTTTTCTATAATATGTGCGTAGGCGTATTGTGAGTCATTATAATAATTATGTGCAAAAAATATCGTAACATATACGACGAAATCTTGGGTCTCGAAGACGTGACCCCAAGTCTTGTTATCCGGTTTCCTAGTTCAATCTCTCATACGTGACTACATGTCAAAAACACGACCCCAAAGTCTGGCATATAATATCTAGTTTGACGTGTAATATATTCGCATTAAGATTGAAAAGGGATTTCAGATCTAAAATTCCAATACAAAGCCTATATCATTAAAATTTGAAAAAAGTATGAGCAATTTCAAGGAAAAATGTTTTAATTTTAAATCACTAAGTACTATAGTCAACCAAGTATCAAATAACATACTTAAAATATGTGCGGTTTTTAATTAAATTATTATTATTACTATTATTACGAAGTTTTCAAAATTATTATTTTAATCAATTTTTATAAATCATTGTTTTGAATTTTACATCACTTTGAAGTCATCTGAAGTGTAGTATTTTGAAACGCAATCATATTCGCGATATAATATTTTATCTATCAGTGAATGTTTGGGGTGAGCTTATATAGATTTGTAAACTGCTTTTAGAAATCTAAACCAATTGACACCAAATCATCCACATACATTCTTTGAAGCTCGGATAGCTTCGTTTTTCACTCCCTTGCTACAGGGTGACTCACAAATGAATTTCATTTTTGCTAACGAAAATCGAATATTTTCTTGTAAATATATAAGGTTGCTGTTGGTTACTGTCCGTATGTGCGTAGCTTATAGACTCAAAAGCCACTATGCTGATTTTTATGAAAATAATAAAAAGATTGTTCTTAATGATATCGGAAAAGTTTAAAGTATACCTTGAACGAACATTTTCGAGTACTGATACAATCTGACAAAGTTGGCAGATTCACAATCTCGATCGAAATAGTTTACAAAGCGAGGTACACCGACACCGAATTGCCCGTGAACTGAGACACACTAAAACCGAAACACTGTGGATAAAGCGACGTATTTATTATGTGTTCATTTTTTCTCGAGGGTTGTAGGTACAACTGCTGGTAATATAATATAAATTAACAATATATATAAGATATTCTTACTACCTAGCTTATTGCATTAATATATTTTACATGTAAGTTGCATCTTTTCGCTTTAAACGATCACATCTATCACAATGTCTGCAGTGCATAATTTATAGGTATAAATAAATTGTGTGTACTGTACGATATGTATACACAATTTACAATTTTTAACATACACATAACTCCCATTAAATTAAAATATAATAACAAGCACATGACTTTGCCCAGATAATAATCTTGCCTTTAGATTTTATAAGAGGTAAATTCGCTATAATTTTTAAATTAACGGAGCTACACGTGTTCTGCTGAACGTAATATTTCCCATGCACTAATTGTAAGACCGAGACAACACGTCGTCTTGACGCAACGTTTTATTTCTTTTTTTTCATAATGCAATATTCAACTACCAAATATACGCATAGAGAGGGGGAATCGTAATTATTTGACTGAATGATGGTCGATATTAAATCAAAATAATATATATCACACTTCGGTGCTGCGCCCAGTTGAGCAAATAAGCGAGACGAGCAATGTGTTTCCCTCCGTCACCGGCTGACAGGACAGATTTATCGGGGTTATTTCTTTTCAACTGTATGGTATTATTATACCTAAGTGTATAGTGGTAATAAAATATTATATAGTACTAGAAGAGTGCACCCTCACAAGAATGTGTGTAGGATACTGCGGATATTTACTATAGATATTTTATTATATTTTTAAGTCCACTATACCACCATTTCGTTTCTATTGAGTGACGTCACTTTATATAATACGAGTACATAACAATGTATAATTACTAAATTATATTGTTCGAAAGCTTTCGGATCATGGGAGGTGCGTGGAAATTACGGAAATCCCACACCTACACAAACTTGTAAAAATTGAGAAATAATAAATCTGTTGTCTCCCATTTCGCCTGCCAGTATTTGTCCAACATATTATAACACTGTAACGCCTGATGGATCACGATTTATTTACCAAAGCCGCCGACGATAATAATATGAATAATAATAATACTATGGTCCATAATATTATTTACACATTAAATATCCATTGTTTTGTATGGTCAAATATTTCACCCGGGTACTTTATTCCTTATAATATCGTATGCACTGATTGTCTAAGATTTTTAATAAAGCAAATTTATCTGTATTTTGAGTTTAATCTTCATTAAAAGAATATTTAACAGAGTAAAAGCCCACCAGATATCATCTGACAAAATGTTTGTTGAGCATTAAACTAATTAGCATATTAATGAAAATCATTAAAATGTTTTTATTACCTATACATTTAAAAAAAAAAATAAGAAACATATTTTTCCATTTACTATCTATCTTTGGACTAAATTTTAAACTGTATTATAGTTCATTACCAAATAATATGTGAGTTTCTGATATTAGATTTGCATATTAAACAATATAATACCTATACATTGTTATGAAAATATATTCTCTAAAAAAAAAAAAGTTGATCTTGTTTTCACAGATAAGGGACCACTCCCTAATTTAACAAATATTATTATAATAAGATCATGAAAATATATATAATTGTCTTATTTTGTTGTGGTTAAAAGTTTTGTTCAAATAAATCGTTTATTAAATTATTATCTGCAGGATTAAAAACGGTTTAATCCACGACCACTCTATGTAAAGAACAATCGTGATCCATTTACTTTATTACTCATTTCGAGCATTATTTTAATGTATTTTTAGATCACTCTTTTAAATTTGGGTGATGAAGTATTGTGTTTGTCCCGATAAAAAATTGGATTGTGAATTTGCGAGGTTACCTCAGCTCAAATGTGATGAGGATGATAAATAATAATAACAAAAAAATGTCACCAAATAAATACACATATTAATTTTGTATGTACATAATATATTAGAATATTGTAGTATTTACTCGATAATATAAGAATACTTAAATTACAGAAAACGATTTGTCTGTTTTCGTGATTAACCTGTTTGAGATTATAAATCAATCTGCTACGAGAACCTACCACAAATAATAATACACACTTTTCAAAATTTTCACCCAACGTATTACAATTTACTACCCTCTGTTACGTAACCGTTAACCATATACCCAACTTTTATTAGCCACGAAATGTTCTTAATATTAGTTGTATCTATAAATTTAATTTTTTATTCTTATGCAAATAATCATGATAACAATATAAATATTATGTAGTTACAATAATGTAAAGTTATGTAGCTCTAATGGGCAAGTCATCAAAGTGAATTAATAAATATCGATTAAATATAATAACGATATATGAATAATACATTGTGTTCAATAATAAATAATAATTATCAATAATTGTCATATCGTATGTTTCCATATAGTATGTAAAATTGTATGCTGCAGTGTACCTACTAAATAAATATACTTAATCGCATAATTATGTTTTTGAAAACAAAACTTTATTATAGTACAATTATGATGACATAATAATATTATATTATATTATTATCTTACTCGTATCATTTAAGTATTATTAATAACATAAGTATTATGGGTAGGTAACCGTGTTATTATTTTTAATAATAAAAAAAAAGAACATTTCTTGGCCAATTACATAAGTAGTTGTATCATTTACATAAGAATTACAAATATATATGTCATAATATTCTTGCGAGCATAATAATTATTACGCGTTATTGTACGTTAAGCGTTATAAAAAAAAAAAAAAAAAACAATAACAACAGTTTTAGCAGTGGAAACCAATCCTATGGCCATTTGACTTTAATGTTTATTGTGCATAATATTTTACAATATGTTACGATGCACTTATGTATTTACTCTTATTTTTCCTAAAACCCTGCAGCCCGTATAATAAACATAAAAAAAAGGCTATGCGTTCAGACGAAAAACATAAAATACGTTTATATCTTTATTTCCATTTTTGTTTTTGATGTCCTAGGATATCATACCGTTACTATGCACGTATCATCTTGTTATTTTATTTAGTTCATAAACAAATGCGACCGTATAGAATACGCTAAAAATATAACGTCCAACCGAAAATCGCGCAGTTTAATAATAATAATATGTAGCGTGTTGTACCTACAACACGCTATATTATACTTATGTGCCCACGCCGAAAAATGTCTGAAAATATTATGTTCATTTCGCTTTTGGTTGATCTGTAAAAACTACAACATTCCAGCATATTATTTTGAGTATATATACATAATGTATTTGTACAAAGTTGTTTTAACGATAATTTAAACACTTTCCGGTCGGTTTGTTTGACTGTGAAAGTTAACTGCGTTAAAGTTTTCAAAACCGTCTTTTTTTTAATAACAAAATAGTTTGTTCCCGGCTCAAGTTGTTTGTTATTCGTTAATAATATCGTTGAAATATAATTAGCTTGCCACTGACAGTTCATCTGCCGATAATGACTTATCTGTGCAACTGCGCGTATATAATATGCTACGAAAGTAAAATAAATTATATTTATACGTCTAATATAAAGCTGCAGTAACTCATTGATGTGACGTCTTTTGAAGACGGTTCTAAGCTGACACGTTTCGTTTTCAATAATAATTATCAAGTAGTAAAAATTTAGCAAAAATAATATGTACAATTTAATCGCAATCTTCATTGATCATTTACGACTATAATTGAAGTGTGCACCTTGCACCTATACAATATATTCGTTGAAAAAGATAACTAATATAGAAATTAACGTAAAAATTACGTATTTAAGTATTCGACCGTTTGTGGTTATTTTTGTTTCGACTTTTTGTGAGATTGTTGACGTTTGCCAAGTCTGAAAGCTGCAGTATTACTAAAACGAATAGACGCATAATAAAGTAAGATTATATCTCATAAATTATCATGAATAATGGGATTTAAGATCACTAAAATTAGTTTTGTCAATACTGTTGTTTAAACCATTTAAAGTATTATTCAGTTATCTTT